>OAMR01000089.1:2460832-2480327 GCA_900205405.1 Echinochloa crus-galli
TATGATTCTTTGAACGATGATGAGTTCGAGGCAAGGTGGAAGAACTGGATTGACAGGTTTGCCCTTCAGGACAATGAATGGATCACCTTTCTGTATGAGAATAGACACCTGTGGGGCCCTGCCTTACTTAAGGACGCCTTCTGGGCTGGGCTTTGTACCTTTAGCCAGTGTGAAAGTGCATTTTTTGAGGATTCAATCAACTCAGAGACCACATTGGTGTCGTTCCTTGCCACCTACATGATACTTTTGGAGAACAAATACAAAATGGAGAAACAGGATGATTTTGACTCTTTAAGTAGCAACAGGGTTCTGATGTCAAAGTACCCAATGGAAGAACAGCTATCCAGATTGTACACCTTGAATCTGTTTATTAAGTTCCAGGAGGAGCTAAAGGCAACAATGCATTGCCAAGTTCAGCTAGATGGATCAACGTCTTCTTTTATAATTATCGATTTGACCGAACCAGCTAGTGAAATGCTGAATAAAAAGTATGAGATTGTTCACTGTATGGCGGCAAACAGGATGGAGTGTAACTGTGGTCTATTTCAGTTTAGCGGGATCGTTTGTAGGCATGTGTTATCTGTTCTTAAATGGCAGCAAGTATACGACATCCTCCCTTGTTATGTACTTAGCAGATGGCGGAGTGACTTCAAGCTGTTGCACTATCCAGATAATCCATCAAAGGATTTGGCAACAAGTAACCATGTCGAACGTTACGATTATATTTCTTTGCAGTTCCTTCGTCTTGTCGAGATTGGAATGTCATCAGATGAGAAGTACAGGCATGCAGTAAGGCTTATAAAAGACATAAAAGAGACCCTTCTTGATGATAATATGTGCCGTGATTTGGAGCAGAAACTTACACAAGCTGAACGTGCGATCGTGAATGGTGACAACCATACACAGCCTGGTTCATCCGAGGGGGGTCCAGCGAAAAAGCGCCGAGGCCGCCCTCCAAAAAAGAGTAAAGAAATAAGCGTGGATTCTAAGGTAAATCAATTTGGAAATAAGGTGTTTCCTTATTTCTATTCTGTGCACTCATGTCAGTTCATCATTGGTGCTAACCAATTCTTCCTCCCGTATGACAGGACTCCTTATTACTATCATCAGATGTTACTCAGAAGGGCGCTTTTCAGTCTTCGACTGCCTCAAACCTTGGCACTAATGTCAGGACACATGGAGTTGTTGATCTCATGGTGATTGCTTTTCTCAATAATTGGTTGCTAATCCATTGTCAGAAGACATTCTTGACAATACATTTACTTTTAAATGTGTATCTTCCAGGAAGAAGTCAATCCAAGTGAGCTATCATTTGATAGCCGTTATGCAGTGCAATCTGGCCCCTCGCACCACTTTAGTAACCAGATGCATTCAGGAAACACTTTGCAGGTTTATTATTTGCTATGGTGCACTTGAATTTTTTCTTGAATAAAATGTGTGCAACAAAGGAAAGACTTAGAATAGTTTCTCCAAACTGTGCAGTTTGGCCAACCTACATCAGCAGCAGAGCAATCTAGGCTCCAATGGGTGTTTCCTAATAACATGTATCAGGTGAATGCACTTTACAGTTTGTTCAGTATTTGTTAGAGTGACGCTGAGGCAAGTCATTAAACTTTGGTAATAGGCATATATATACTGATGCATTGTATTAAATGTAGGATGACCAAGTGCCTTATGGAAGACGGACATCATAGCAATTGGACTCAGGGTCCAGGGTTTTGCCATTTCAGGTTTCTTTCTCTTGAGAATTTATGGTAGCGCATAGTATATACCATATTGAATCGATAAACTATGTTTGTTTTGCAAGTTAATATGTTAGTCATCGTCTCTTCACATAGATCTCATGTGGACTGTTTGAAACTTGGTTCAAATGTCATCACTTTACATATGAACCATGTAGAACAACCTTGATTATTCTGTACTTTTATTGTGGGATGATCATTGGGGTGTCACAGAATCAGCACAGAACTTGAAAATCTGCGGTGTGTTTAACTTTTTCATCTTGGCATGTAAATGGCATTCAGTTTGGGCTATATTTTCAAATCCAGCCATTTTCTAACCATTTTGTTTAATGGTGCATGTCCTGAATGAAATGTACAGGAAATCGGGTGAGGAATCCTTTGTTGGACTTTGGAGCGCCAGGGACTTGATCTGTACGCGCAGGCCAAATGGAGTTGCACATGCGAATTGGGACGTTGTAACTTCATCTAAATGTAATAGAGGGCCTCGTAAATACATGCTGTAACTGGCTGCTCGTTGGTTTCTCCTGTAGGAACGTAGCATTGATCTTACCCCAATTATGTGTATATATACACATCTCATCTCAAAAGAACCCACCATTCGCCTTTTTTAACACTCAAAGTACCAATCCAAAGTGCTTCCAGGTTGTGACTGACTCCCGGAAGTTGGGAGCAGTTGGTTGTGGCTGTGTAACCAATTGGGTTCTCTGCTCTGTAATCTGAAATACTGAATGTAGGACGACTAAGTTTGCTTTATGGCAGACGGACACTATAACAATTGGACTCAGGGTCAGGGGTTTTCCATTTCAGGTTTATTTCTCTTGAGTATATTTCCTGTTTAGTAGCACAGAGTATATATCATGTTGGGATGATAATTTTCAAGTTAATATGTTAGCATTTGCCTCAGAGAAAACCTCATGTGGAAGAGTATCTAAAACTGGGTTGAAATTTTAGAATCCCTGTAGAACAACCTTTCATGAGTTGACAACAAAACTGAGAGTAACCAAAATAGCGAGCACTCGAGCAGCATCGGGCGTGGTTGATGCCAATAAAAATCAAGAGCTTTTCTTTCCATTTTTTCACCATTTATCGCCATGTATACCTCACGTGATTGTAGATATTTTCTTTCTATATATACATTGCTATGCATATATACGTGATCGTAGAGGCCATTTCTTTCCATTCATATACCATGCATATCTCCCGCGGCCGTGTACTTGCTACATATAGATGCCTATATGCCTAGACCTATATATACCAGGCAACCCCAAAGTAGGTTTAGGTTAAGTTGTAGGACTTTTGTATTAGGATTATTAAAGATTAGGGTATGATGAGGGGTAGCAATTGCTGCGGCGGCTTAGCGTACATTTCGGCCATATTCTTTTTGTCCCTTGTGTTACTTGCACCATGTATACAATGTAAGTCGTCATGATGTTCCTATCTACATATTTGTAGTTCCATATCTGTGCATTCTGATGAGCAGGAGTCAATAATTGCAGCTGCAGGTCGTCCTCAAGTGTTTGAGGCTGGACATAATTTACCTTCGTCGGATCAGGATGAGAGCAAGTTTACAATCTCGTTTTGCCAATGGAACTTGTGCCATGGGCCGAATTGGGTAAAGTGCTACTGCTGCCTGAGTAAGCAACCGATTCAGTGTTATAACACGCGCGATGAGTGTAGGCCCAACTGCGGCGGCTGCGATCCTCATTGCCCACCGCCGCCGAAGCAATCATCGTCCCGCCAACAGACAGTGCGATTGCTTGGAGCAATCAACTCTACATCCACCTTACCCAATTAAGATCAAGACTACCCTACCCTTGCATTGCATTGCATTGCATTGTGTAATCGATCTGTCTCAAAGTCATCAGTTCCTTGGATCCAAATAACCATTAATTAGTAACTGATGAAGATTGTTCTTGCATACAATAAGTTCTATTTCATCTGTCTTTCTATTTTCGAATCTTGATTGAAGATCCATATATGCATGTTCTATTGCGTGTGATTTGTATGTTCCTCTGTTCATGTTCCGAGTCTAGGCATATGTCTTGTCGATCTGTTGGCTGCTTGTATTTGTCGATCTTTGGCGGCTTCGATCCAATACACGCCCGCTCTCTTGATTAAAAATTCTTCTCTCTTCTCTAATCAACGCTACTGCTACTCGATAACCCAATCGTCGTGCGTGGATAGATCGCCCACTGCACGTCCCTCCCATTCTGATCGGATCACGCCGTCGGCCAGCAACTGGCCTTCTATGTCCATTTATTTTCTGATGATTTTGTTTCATGCAACCCAACTGTGCCAATTTTGAGGTGAAACAGATCCCGTCGCATTACCCTGGTCACCTCTCTCGCCTGCACGGCTGCACCACACTGTCCACTGGCCTCTCACCTAAGGCCAAAAAGCCCAACGCCAGCAGTGGCTTGGGCCAAAAAATATTCTCCACATGCTCTACACAAGTGAAGCCACCGTCTTCACATTGCAAACCAACTTCCTCATAATTCCCTATCACACACAAAAGTTTTTGTTTTTTACTCATTGCAGCACAACCAAGACATGGTCGTTAGTGAGCAAGGTTCACCTTCTTTGCAACGCGTGCTTCAAGTGTTGCTTTCCTTTTTTTTTTTTGGTCAGACGAGGCTGCTTCAAGTGTTGCTTTCCCTTTTTTTTTGGTCAGACGAGGCTGATGTGGCTTCTGCAAGCCACTCCGAGGGTCTGCTTGGCTACCATTTAAGGTGATTTGAACACCCTATGCCAACGTGGTAAATGGGGCAGCACTCCATGCTGAGCCTGGCCTAAGGTGACGTGAGCTCTGCCACAAATCGATCAACAATCATTCTCAGGAAATATGATAATTGATAACTAACCTTTGCATCTTCGGAAGCTGTGGTTCGTTCCCTGCATAAAAGGTAAAGATGCTGCTACCGGCAGCAATGGTTGCAAGTGTAGCAATGTTCTACTGTACCTGTACACAAGCCGAACGTGCGATCGTGAACGGTGACAACCATACACAGCCTGGTTCATCCGAGGGGATCCAGCGAAAAAGCACCTAGGCCGCCCTCCAAAAAAGAGTAAAGAAATAAGCGTGGATTCTAAGGTAAATCAATTTGGAAACAAGGTGTTTCCTTATTTCTATTCTGTGCACTTTTCATGTCAGTTCATCACTCTATGTCAAATTTTCTTTAAAAAGAATACCTTTGTCAAATAGAATTCATGAACTCGCAAAAAATAATGCAAGCAACGGTGGATGGTCCTTGCAGCAAGGTGTAGCGACACAATTGCATGATGAAAGTTTAAAAAATCACTTTCAACATTATAGTGTGTACTATCATCCATATCAACACATGTACATATTGGCTAGTATATTTTTAAAACAAGCTTTGTTCAATTTCTTTGGCGCAGAGTATTTTGTATCCGGAAAGAGAGGAAACAGAGGGCACCAGAGCTTTTGGCTTGAAGGCGTTTTTTTTTGGACCAGGGCTGGAACTGGAATGCACATGAGAGTTTGTCTAGATTCAGGTCCTGATAAGATCTCGTCTGGATTCATCCAACTAATTGTTAGCTGCTAAGGATCCACATAAATAGTAGCTAATAAATCAATTAACAATTAGCTGGCCCAATCAAGCTCAAATAAGCTAACAACACCTAATGGACCGTGGAATGACTAACTTACCCCTAAGAGCATTCTAGACATTTAATAGCTCCAACTATTCATTGACTAATCTATTAGTTGTTGAATACAGACACTGTACAACTAATTAATGGTTAGCCAGCTAATAGTTAGCTAGCTAATACCCCTATATACTAATATATACTATTAGCTATCTAAATGTTAGCTACTAATGGATCTTAAGTCTTGGAAACCTATAAACATACACCTATATATACCCTATATACATAGGCAATACAAAACTTTCTATAGGTTAGGTTGTAAGACTCTTATACTAGAATTAGATCAGAGGTAGGATCAAACATGAGGGGTAGGTCCTACGACGGTCTAGCCCACGTGGCGACCATATTCTTGTTGCTAGTTGCACCATGTGTACAATGTAAGTACCTTGTGTATCATGTTCATATTGTTAGATAAAACCGGCACTAGCGTCGAGATCCCGACGGATCGACTAGCACCATCGCAGCGGAAACAACAAGATCACAAACGCCATCACGAAGATCAACACGAGAACGACACCGAGGCACGATATTTTTAACGAGGTTCGGTCATGTGCCTACATCCTCGGGGCCTGACTACGGGCGCTCCTCCCCATAAACAGCAGCTACACCGGCATCCGGGCACCACCGCGGCCACGCCGCCGCCCACACCAGCCGCCAAGTCGTCTCACGGTTACACGGTAGTGCCCTCATATTTATGGGCCCTAGGAATACAAAGTACGACTCAAACTCTATCCCTAACCTACCAATTACAACTCAAGTCCACGCCGTAACCAAAACATACACGTATTCGACATAACTCTAACACGTTCAGCACATTTGATCAGTATTATTGCACTATGTCAGTTGTTGAGGCCTCTCGTCTCTGTCATGTACGCTGTACGGTTGTAGTTACGATGTTGTTTATTCCTACGTGTCCACAGGCCAGCCATGGCCATGCACGCTTGGGCCTTGTTTAGACGCAAAGTTCTAAACTTTACAAAACGACGTAAATACGCTACTGAAGCATTTCATTTGTATTTATAAATAATTATTCAAACATTGATTAATTAGGCTCAAAATGTTCATCTTGTAAAGTACAATAAAACTGTATAATTATTTTTTGATTTCATCTACATTTTTTGATGGTTTAAAAATCATGAATGAGGTTGTGCTTAAAAGGTCATATACAACAGTCAATGTTAAATTATATGAAAAAGTCATTTTACTACCCTCATCAATCTATCATATCATACCTATAATGATTGATTAATTGTAAGCACTACATTTATTAGTTTGATTAACAACAACACTGTAGTCCTTTTCTACACGGCATTTCTACACTGTAGTGAATTGCGACCTGGTGTGATAAGTGGGCGGGGCCAAAGAGGGGCTAGGGGGGCTCTACCCCCCCGCCTCACCCCTCACCCCCCTACTCATCTGTAACACATGGAGGCCTAGAGAGAGAGGGGAAGAGAAATGAGAGGGGGAATAGAAGAAAGAAGAAGATCAGCCCCCTACACGGCATGTCGGCCAGGAAGATGGGCGTCGACGACGAGCAGATCGTCAAGATGAGGCCCTCCCTTACCACCAGGATTGAACGTCCGTAGAAATTAAATTGATTGTGTCAAAGATTGAATTACATACATACACATAATCAAAGAGCCAGCACAATCAGTTAGGATGTGCTCGTGCAGTCCGCAGTCAGTGCGATATGCCAATCCGATTCGCGTAGTGCTTGGCAATGGACAAAGGAGACGAAACCTTCCAGATCGATGATAAGTGGGAGGAGATGCAACAGCAAGCGACCGCGACAATTCGGTTGTGTTTCAATGATCGTATCATGTACACTGTCATGGAGGAGTCTGATCCTGAAAAGATTTGGAAGAAGTTGGGCGATCAGTTTATGTCCAAGACGTTGACCCAGAAGGTGTATCTGAAGCAGAAGTTGTATGGCTTGAAGATGCAAGAAGGGTAGGATCTTGCGGAGCACATCAATGTCTTCAATCAAGTTATCGCGGATCTTGTGAAGGTCGAGGTAAAGGTTGATGATGAAGACAGGGCTATTATTCTTTTGTGTTCTTTGCCAGGGTCATATGAGCACTTGGTCACCACATTGACGTACGGCAAGGAGAGCATCAAGGTGGAGGATGTTGTTGCTGCGTTGCTTTCACATGAGGAGAGGAGAAAGAACAATGCAACTGGGGAGTCTTCTGGAGATGCTTTGCTGATCAAGTATGATCGAGGCGGAGAGACCGGCAAGAAGAAGAAAAAGAAGGGGCCGCAGTGCTATGGATGCAAGGAGTATGGACATCTGAGGAGAGATTGCCCGGAACTGAAGAAGGGAGGAACTACTAGTGTTGTGTTCTCAAAGAGGAAAGATGACTCGGATATTAGTGATGGTGACGTTCTCACAGTATCAAGTGAACAGTCTTGTGGAGCGTGGTTATTGGATTCAGCTAGCTCGTTTCATGCAACATCCAAGAAGGAGTGGTTCTCGTCATATGTTGAACAAGATAAAGGTGGATCGGCTTACATGGGAGATGACTCACGCTATCGGGTCATTGGTGTAGGTGACATCAAGTTCAAGATGTATGATGATCAAGAGATACTCATAGCAACTGATTTTAACTTTTTGCTCCAGTCGATAGGTCTCTTGTGGGCGGACTTAGTAAATTATTAAAACCTATATATGCCGGCCCCTGCATAGCTACAACTAAATTGGATCCTAGTTTGGTTTCCAAGGAATGCATTCTACTTGGTAGTGTAAGAGTTATGTCGAATATGTGTATGTTTTGGTTACGACGTGGACTTGAGTTGTAATTGGTAGGTTAGGGATAGAGTTCTGGTCGTACTCTGTATCTCTAGGGCCCATAAATAT
This sequence comes from Echinochloa crus-galli, assembly GCA_900205405.1. NCBI lineage: Eukaryota > Viridiplantae > Streptophyta > Magnoliopsida > Poales > Poaceae > Echinochloa > Echinochloa crus-galli. The sequence goes on from OAMR01000089.1 coordinate 2,469,098, forward strand.
GAGGGCACTACCGTATAACCGTGAGATGACTTGGCGGCTGGTGTGGGTGGCGGCGTGGCCGCGGTGGTGCCCGGATGCCGGTGTAGCTGCTGTTTATGGGGAGGAGCGCCCGTAGTCAGGCCCCGAGGATGTAGGCACATGACCGAACCTCGTTAAAAATATCGTGCCTCGGTGTCGTTCTCGTGTTGATCTTCGTGATGGCGTTTGTGATCTTGTTGTTTCCGCTGCGATGGTGCTAGTCGATCCGTCGGGATCTCGACGCTAGTGCCGGTTTTATCTAACACATATACGTATCACTGTACATAGTTCCTATCTATATCTCTGCATAGTATTCGTGCTTATAGAAATAAACACTAGAAATCATTGCAGCTGCAGGTCGTCCTCAATTGTTTGAGGCTGCACGTTTACCTTCTGATAAGGACGAGAGCAAGATTGTGCTAGTATTTTGCCACTTGATACATGTGTGGGCCACACTGGAATGCCCGCTACTGCTGTTTGAATCAAAAGTATGGTAATTGTTACGACACATGGGATGAGTGCAGGGCCTATTATCGTGCCTGCAACCCTCATTGCGCATCATCATCACTGCTGCAGCCATCCCGCCAATCGACGGTGGAAGGTCGCCAACAATTTCTTGGAACAATGAACGACTCTCGCTCGTCGCACAATTAAGAGCCCGTGTAACCTCAAAGGCCACCGGTTCCGATCCAAATAACTAGTGACTGGTGAAGATTTATATCATGCATGTTCTATTGCATCTATCGTATGTTTTGTTTGAAGATAGATGATCTATGGCTCTATTTTAAGGCTGGTTCTGGTTTCCTTATATTCGGAAAGATAGGAAGCATAAAGAAAAGGCTTTTCTTATCTAGGGCTCAAAGGTGGGTATTTCTGTTCAAAAAGGGAAGAAATTTAAGGATATGAGCTCTTGAGCTTATTTGACCATGGCTTAAAGACGGGTGAGAATTTGTCTAGATTCAAGTTATGAACTCTTAAGCGTTTAAAAGCTAATAAGATCCATTTGAATTCATCCAACTAATTGTTAGCTGCTAAGGATCCAATATATCGTCATAGTAAAGAGACCAACTAACAATTAGCTAGACACCAACTAACCATTATCCCATTAGCTGATCCAATCAAAGTAAAATCAGCTAACAACAACCAATAGGTAGTGAGGGCGACCCAATGTACCCCTAAGAGCATTTTATATATTTAATAGCTCCAACCATCTATTAATTAATCTATTAGTTGTTGAACACAGATAATATGTAGCTAATGGTTACCCAGCTAATAGCTAGCAGCTGGCAAAATGATAGCTGCTAATGAATTTATATACGTCTATATACATAGACAATACAAACTAGATTCTATATGTCAGTCTGTAGTGCTCTTATACTTGAATTAGATTAGAGTTACAATCAAATATGAGGGGTAGGTCTGGCACAGGTTTAGCCTATGTTGCCATCATATTCTTGTTGCTAGTTGCACCGCGTACGCACTGTAAGTACCATGTCTATCATGCTTAGATCATTGTATATAATTTCTATCTATATTTCTGCATATTCATGGTGACAGATCTAATAATAAAAATTATTGAAGTTGCAGGTCGTCCTCAACCGTTCCAGCCTGATCGTTTACTTTTGAATCGGGACGAGAGCAAGATTGTTACAGTGCTTTGCCATTGGGACAAGTGTGGGGCAGACTGGCATGTATGCTACTGCTGTTTGGACCAAAAGCGTAACAATTGTTGGGACACGATGGATATCTGCAGAGCTCATTGCCCTCTATGCAACCCCCATTGCTCGTCGTCGCCGCCGCTGCAACCATCCCGCCAATCGATGGTGGGCAGTCGTCGGCCATTTCTTGGAACAATGAATGACTCTTCCTCGTCGCACAATTGAGAGTCTGTGTAATCTCAAACCCACCAGTTTCGATCCGAATAACCAGTGACTGATGAAGATTCATATATGTTCTGTCGCATGTGTCGTCTTTTTATTATTATTATTGATCGATGATCCATGGTTCTTCTCTATGGCTGTTTGGTTGGTTTCGTTGTTCAGTTCCGAGTCTACTAGGCATGTCTTTGTTTTGTCTCTATCTGAGCTTTGGTAGTGGTAGGTACATGACCCCGAAGCTTATCCTCTCCCTCCGTCCCGCTCTGCCCCCGTGTCGCGCCGCCGGAAATGGTCGCCAGGCTCCCACCCACGCGTCGACTCCTCCCCGCGCAACCGAGCCATGCTGCTCCGACCACGGCGGCGGCCAACGGGCGCAGCGCCGAGCCGCCCGACGTCGTTCTGGACTGCAAACGGCTGGACAGCCTGATGAAGTCCGGGAGGCTGAAGAACGCCCTAGACCTGTTCGACCGAATGCCTCGGAAGAACGTCGTGGCCTGGACCTCGGCCATCTCCGGGTGCACGCGGAACGGGCGCCCCGAGGCGGCCGCGGCGATGTTCGCGGACATGCTGGAGTCCGGCGTCGCGCCCAACGACTTCGCGTGCAACGCCACGCTGGCGGCGTGCGCGGCCTCGGGCGCGCTCGGCCTCGGCGAGCAGGTGCACTCGCTCGCCGTGCGGGCGGGATTCGCGGGGGACGCCTGGATCGGGAGCTGCCTCATCGAGCTCTACTCGAGGTGCGGCTCTCTTCGCGCGGCCGAGGATGTGTTTCGCTGCATGGAGTCGCCGGACGTCGTGGGGTACACCTCGCTCATCTCGGCGCTCTGCAGGAACGGTGAGTATGCACAGGCTGCAGAGGTGCTCTGTCAGATGATGCAGCAGGGGTTGCAGCCCAACGAGCACACAATCACAAGCATTTTGGCAGCGTGCCCGCGAGTTTTTGGTGAGCAGATACATGGATACACAGTCAAGGCAATTGGTTTGCAGAGTGTCTATGCTTCAAGTGCACTGATCGATTTCTATTCGAGAAATGGCGACTATAACAAAGCAAAGATGGTATTTGAAAATCTGGACTCCAAGAACGTGGTGTCGTGGTGTTCCATGATGCAGCTGTGTATTAGGGAAGAGCAGTTGGAAGATGCGCTGCAAGTGTTCAGCGAGATGATCTCAGAGGGCATCGAGCCAAATGAGTTTGCATTCTCAATTGCTCTTGGTGCTTGTGGCTCCGTTGGCCTGGGGCGTCAAATTCACTGCTCAGCCATCAAGCACAACTTGATGACAGATATTCGAGTATCAAATGCTTTACTCTCCATGTATGGTAGAAGTGGTCTTGCAGAAGAACTTGAGGCCGTGCTTGACAAGATTGAAAATCCTGACCTTGTTAGCTGGACAGCTGCCATTTCTGCGAACTTCCAGAATGGTTTTTCCGAGAAGGCTGTAGCATTGCTTTCAAAGATGCATTCACAAGGTTTCACACCGAATGACTATGCCTTCTCTAGTGGTCTGAGTTCTTGTGCAGACCTGGCATTGCTGGATCAAGGAAGACAGTTTCATTGCCTGGCACTGAAACTGGGACGTGACTCCAAAATTTGTACCGGGAATGCACTTATCAACATGTACTCCAAGTGTGGTCAAATTGGATCGGCAAGGCTTGCATTTGATGTCATGAATCTTCATGATGTCACGTCTTGGAACTCACTGATTCATGGTTTTGCCCAGCATGGAGACGCAAACCTGGCTCTGGAGGTGTTCAATGAGATGTGTTCCAGTGGTTGCAAGCCAGACGATTCAACATTTCTTGGAGTCTTGGTAGGGTGCAATCATGCAGGTCTGGTGAAGGAAGGGGAGATGTTCTTCAGATTAATGATTGATCAATACGGTATCATGCCGACACCTTCCCATTATGCATGCATGATCGACATGTTGGGTCGAAATGGCAGATTCGACGAAGCGCTAGGCATGATCGAGAAGATGCCGTTTGAGCCTGATGTGTTGATTTGGAAGACACTATTAGCATCATGCAGGCTGCACAGGAATCTGGATATGGGAAAACTTGCAGCAGACAAGCTCATGGAGCTTTCGGAAAGAGACTCTGCGAGTTACGTGCTGATGTCGAACATCTACGCGATGCACGGAGAATGGCAGGATGCCGGGAGGGTGCGGCGGAGGATGGACGAAGTGGGGGTGAAGAAGGAAGCCGGGGGCAGCTGGATTGAGGTCAGGAACGAGGTCCACTCGTTTGTTGCAAGGGACATGTCTCATCCAGACTCAGCGTCCATTTATCAGATGCTTTCAGAGCTCGTGGATGTGATGCAAGATACAGGCTTAGATGTCCATATGCAGATTTAGATGTCAAAGATTAACAAATTACTAGTAGAATTTGTGTGTACATAGCACAGCATAGTAAAAGTGCCGGTCACGACTGTTTTGACAGCCATCACGTTGTTGTTAGCCTTTGCCCCCTTAGCGAAGACGTTTTATAGTCGTTGGGGAGGAATGACCTGTAGCTTGAATTGCCTTGCAATGCTAATCAAGAGATAATCGCTGTTTGTTCATCATGTCATGACCTGAGTCTTTCATAGCTTATCTTCTTTTTTTTCTTGCGTAGAACATCATGTGATGAGAAGTTAAAAGGGTGGGTTGTTCCGGTGAAGTTGGAGTATGGGAAGATGACGTTTTGCGCTCGCGATTAGTCAGCTCAATCATTCTCCGATCCATGTGTCTGTGTCATGAAGATCATCAATTTATTTTTGACGAGGAGAGGCGAGCCGAGCAGAGCCTGATACTGGTGGCGCGGGCCAAGCTGCCACGGGCCACACCACATAGGGGACGTGTGGTGGCCGGCGAGACGACGAATTCATCGATCGAGATCTCTCCATGCTTGGCAAACACACGAGTCTCCCTCAGTCTGTTAGGCTAGGATGGTATAAACTGAGCACGCAGCTCGCAACCTCACGCACGCCATTGTTAGCTAGGCAAAAGAAGATCGATCAAGGTAAAATCCGCTTGATTAAAATCCGGTTGATTAAAACCTGAAGGGAAGCCAATGGCACCCCCGGTGGTCCTGGACGGCTCGACGCCGGCGGTGGCTCAAATGCGGCAGCTCATCGGCGGCCCGGAATATTCTCCAGGTACGAGCCAGCGCGCGCGTGCGGAGGCTGGGATGCTTTTTCATTTGCTTGATAAAATAGAATTTCTGACACGTACGTAGTACGCATGCAGATGGGTGGAGCCGGTGCTGGGAGCAAGGCGTGACGCCGTGGGACCTGGGCCAGCCGACGCCGGCCGTCGTCGAGCTCGTCAAGTCCGGCACGCTGCCCGGCCACGGCGCCACCGTCCTCGTCCCGGGATGCGGCGCGGTCAGATCACACGTCCATCTGAATATCTGATCGATATGATCTCCCTATCGTCAATACATGTACATGCATGATTAATTAGCTTGCTTTTGCATTGCATAATCGATAGATCGATCTTGCATTGTTCCTGATTTGATGTGATCAATAATACAGTAAGAATATAACTCTCGTGCTGCAGGGGTACGACGTGGTGGCGCTGTCCGGCCCCGGCCGCTTCGTCGTCGGCCTCGACATCTGCGAGACCGCCATTGCAAAGGCCAAACAGAGGTCGGCGGCGAGGGCGGCCGACGGGAACTTGTTCATCTTCGTCGCGGCGGACTTCTTCACCTGGGACCCGCCGGAGCTGTTCGACCTCATCTTCGACTACACGTATATACCACCAATACGGCAGTAAAAATGATCTATTTTCGTTTGGATCCATGAATCATGCACGCATGTTTTGCTTCAGATTCTTCTGTGCTTTTCACCCGTCCATGAGGCCAGCATGGGCAAAGCGAATGGCCAACCTGCTTAAGCCCGATGGCGAGCTCATTACCCTCATGTACCTGGTATTACTTGTTTTCAATGTGATAGCGCTAGTGCAGCACCATTAACCTACAAACACTGTTCATTCGAGTACCTACTTGCATTGTTTTTCTTCAACAAACTGTTCAATGATTTGTATGTCGATACCTGCATGGTAGGCTCAAGATCAGGAGAATGGACCGCCATTCAACACAACAGTGCACGAGTAAGATATTATCGGCCTATGCATAGACGATGGCACTATTTACTCTATACTATTAATACTATCATCAAGATCCTTACACATACGATGATCTCCATCTTACAAATGTATTCTCCTATGTGTCATGACTCGTGACGCAGCTACGAGGAGGTGCTGAATCCCCTGGGTTTCGTGATCACTTGCATCCAAGACAACGATGTGGCAGTTAAACCACGACAGGTACTTTAATTTATACTTGGATGATGTAGGGGTACTTACAATATAATAAGCTTATGTCCGAGCTAATCCGCAATTGGTGCAGTAATAATGTGCTCAACTTGTTTCTTACTACCAGGGAATGGAGAAAATCGCAAGGTGGAAGAGGGTGGCAAACCCAACCAATCTGGATTCTACAGAGTAAAACTGTCTTGATCTCTTGGAGATTCCAACCCATAATATGAAATGAATTATGCACTTGTGAAATAAGCACAAAATGCTCATTACGTGCAAAGACTCTTCTTTGTATCAATTGGTAATATTGTCCGTGATCATATCTGTGTGTATCAATTGGTAATATTGTTCGTGATCATGTTTGTGGACACATCATATATGTATTGTGCAAAACAGTAAGTTGTTGCTCGATCATGTGCCTCGGCCTGCAGCAAGCGTCCAGAATGCTAACCGTCAACTGAGCAAGGATGCAATTAAATGGTAAATTTTTTCCTCTGTTCGCACGCACACACAAATCTACAAGTAACGCACAGGGCTCCTAGGGAGCTGACAGATTCCGACCTCAATGGGGCTATTCAGACATGTAATCCACTTTGTTTTTGGGGCGGCCGTTGGGAAGTAGCCAGGCGAAAAAGCCATTGCACGTTTCTCCTCTCGTCCTCTGGGATGAGTACTCGACGAGCATGTGCCACAATTCACCGACCGTCCATCCATGACGTAATATCCACTGGATCACCTATGGCCACATGATTATGGAAAAGGTTATGGAAACATAAAAAAGAGAAGCCTAACAAAATCAAAATCATGATTAACTATCAACATTTGACCAGCATATCAACTTCTTGTGCATTGTGCAATGTTTTAACTTCTTAAAATGAACCAGACCCCATCGAAAGTCTGTCCAAGGAGAGGCTCCACTTGATTGCACCGAATGAGGATGATTCACAATCATAGGGATATACCAGTACAGGAAAAATAAAGGCTGAACAATACAGAACCATCAACATCATAAACAGTAAAAGATCTACCAACTTTCAAAAATTTACAGCTAAAGTCCAACTTTCCAAACATGTAGGTTGTAGAGTATGCAAAGTTGTGTGGAAGGATATATAGTACCTTACTAGTTCTAGCAACCTCACGCATGCCATTGTGAGGCCAAAGAAGATCAAGTAAAATCCACTTGATTAAAACTTGAAAGGAAGCCGGCCAATGGCACCCCCGGCGGTCGCCAGCCAGCAGGTGGTCCTTGACGGCTCGACGCCGGCGGTGGCCCGCATGCGGCAGCTCATCGGCGGCCCGGAATATTCTCCAGGTACGAGCTGAGCTAGCGCGTGCGGATGTAAATAAATAAACCATTTTCACTTGCTAGCTATCATATTCATATCTGGACATGGATGCAACAAAATAGACACCATTAATTTCTGACACGTACGTAGTACGCATGCAGATGGGTGGAGCCGGTGCTGGGAGCAAGGCGTGACGCCGTGGGACCTGGGCCAGCCCACGCCGGCCGTCGTCGAGCTCGTCAAGTCCGGCACGCTGCCTGGCGACGGCGCCACCGTCCTCGTCCCCGGATGCGGCGCGGTCAGATCACCCCGTCCATCTGATCGATCTCAGCTCCCTGTCCTCAATACACACATGCATGATTAGCTTGCATTGCATATACATGGCCTGTTTGGTAGAGTTACACCTAATTCTGATTCTCTATGGGAGGTGGTTCTCTGAGAGAAGCGATTCTCTTTGATTCTCTATCATGAACTCTCAAAATCAGGATGGTGAGTTTATGATAGAGAATCACTTCACACAATCAGGAGAAGCTACTTTTTTCTCAGCTCCCAGCCCTTTAGTTCATTTTAGAGAATTACTTTACGGAATCAGCAGAGAATCATAACTACCTCTAATCGATTTCGCCCTGATTTGACGTGACCAATATATAATACAGTAAGAATATATTACTACCTCTCGTGCAGGGGTACGACGTGGTGGCGCTGTCCGGCCCCGGCCGCTTCGTCGTCGGCCTCGACATCTGCGAGACCGCCGTTGCAAAGGCCAAAAAGAGATCGTCGGCGAGGGCGGCCGACGGGAGCTTGTTCATCTTCGTCGCGGCGGACTTCTTCACCTGGGAGCCGCCGGAGCTGTTCGACCTCATCTTCGACTACACGTGCGTGCATGCGTTATCATATCCTAGCAGCAGTAAACTAGCCATATACCACCAATAAGGCAGTAAAAATGATCTCTTTTCGTTTGGATCCATGAATCATGCACGCTTTGCTTCAGATTCTTCTGTGCTTTTCACCCGTCCATGAGGCCAGCATGGGCCAAGCGAATTGCCAACCTGCTCAAACCCAACGGCGAGCTCATTACCCTCATGTACCTGGTAATTAATTCAATGTGATAGCGCTAGTGCAGCACCAAGATTGACCTACAGACAGTACTGTTCAATCTAGCACATGCTTGTTTTCTTCAACAAACTGATCAATGATTTGTACGTCGATGCCTGCATGGTAGGCTGAAGGTCAGGAGACTGGGCCGCCCTTCAACACAACAGTGCTCGAGTAAGACATGTTCGTCCTATGCATGGACGATGACACAATTTATGTTGATACTATCTTAGATCCTATCACAGACGATGGTTTCGATCTCACAATTGTATTCTCCTGTATATGTGTCACGACTCGTGATGTAGCTACGAGGAGGTGCTCAAGCCCCTGGGCTTCGTGATGACTTGCATCCAAGACAACGATGTGGCAGTTAAACCACGACAGGTACTTTAATTGATATTTTATCTTTTTTTTTCTTGTGTAAAACATCATATGTAAATTACTTATTAATTTGCACCTTAGCTCCAAAATCTAGATCCTTGTAAGGAACATTCAGTATCAGCATGCGTCTCCTCTTACCCGGAATTGGCAGAGGGGTGCACTGGATTTCATCCAGGCATCGATGTCCGGATAGGCAATGCCAGAGACAGCACGGCGGGGAAGAACCTTGCGCTCAAATGAAACGGAACCAGTAGGTGTAGAATCAGTGACCCTCTCGAAATAGTGAATAAGGCATCTCACTTTCTGCTCCTGGCTTTGCCTCGAATTGTGAACCAGCGACCTGCAAATCGACCAGTGAACAAAACACACAGGTATAGTCCAGTTCGTCTTCCACCCATTAGCGATACACAACACAAAAATGTGTGAGAACATACGCGAACAGGCCGTCGAAATTGATGATGGGAAGGCTCGCCTCGGCCCTACCGTCCGTGGGGAAGAGGCAGAAGAGCGCGCAGGTGAGCAGCGCGGCGACGAGCTCCTGGCTGAGGAGCACAATGCCCGCGTCCTGCGACGCCAGGATCCGGAGCCCTGAGGCGCCGTCGTCGGCCTTGGCGTAGTGGTCCTCGAGAAGCGCCGGGAGGCGGAGGAGGAGGCGGGCGAGGTTGGGGACGACCTCGGCGAACCAGCCCCGCGCCTGGGCCCGCGAGATGAGGTCGTCGAAGAAGAGGGATAGGCCGTCGGCGGCGCGGGAAGACAGCGCGGGCAGGGCGAGCGCGAGGCGGAGGTCGGTGAGCGCGTCGGCGAGGACGTCCCCCGAGGCGACGCGGCTGACGTCGGGGCCGAGCGCGAGCGCCCTGAGCGACTCCTGCGCGGCGGGCGGCCAGAAGAGCGCGCCGCCGCGGAGTACGACGGGGAGGAAGGGTAGCGCCGAGCGCAGGTCGTCGCGCGCCGCCAAGCCCGAGGCCGACGGCTCCATGGCGGCGGCCGGCGGCGGAGGGAGCGGGTCTGACCAAAGCCGCTGTGCGAGCTCGTGCGGTTTGTTTGGGCTTTGTGGGCCACCACTTACGGTTAGCAATACATGTTGACCAAAGCCCAAAACCAAGTTCTCGAGGAAAAAACAAAATCCCAAAGCCCACGAGCGCCCGCGCCGCCGTCTCTCTCCTCGCGCGGGATGCTCCGCCGCGCCCTCCTCTCCTCCACCTCCACACGCTACGGCGAGGCACAAATCCCGAATCCCAGGCCGTCTCCTTCCCGGACCCTCCTTCCCCAATGGCTCCGTCACGCCTCCGTTGCCTCCTCCTCGGCCCCGCGGCCTCCGCCGCCTCTTCCATCGCCACCTCGGGGTCCGTCGGTGTCGGGCGAAGGCGATGCCACCGTCTCGTCGCTGAACCCCGCGGAGGTAGCCAAGTTCGCTGCCATCGCCGAGACCTGGTAAGAGTGAGATCCCTCCCTCCTTTGCCTGCGACGTCGAAGGTCGAACTCCCGGCCGGGCTTTCGCTAAATGCTTGTATTTGTATGAAATTTTGAGCGGGTGTGGACTTCGACGGTGGCGTGTTGAGCATGCGCGCTCATGCAAAGGGTGGTGGTGAGCAGCGTCTGTTGCGTGAGAGCCCAAGTAGCAGGACCCACGCACCAGTGCACCGAACACTATCGCTAGAGTTTAACAGACGAGTTGGCCTACCTTTTCCGGATTTGAATAGAATCCTTCTCATCAGAAGGAGGTCTCCCGTAGTCAGTGGCGGAGCTAGGAATGACTCTTAGGCCAATTTGCCTTGTGAAGATCAACATGTACAGAAATGCTAGAGCAATCAGTCACTAGCTGAAAATTGCAAATCAGTGAACTGTAGAACTAGGACTAATTAGCATCTCAACATTGAACAAAAAAATAAAATAGCTACTCAGATTAGTTCAGTACTATCATTGTAGTTACTTCTAGTATAGCCTATAGACATGTAAATTAATTAGTCATCAGGAGTTTGGAAACTGAAGTAAAAATAGAAAGAAAGAAGCAATCAGAAATTGATTTGGAAATAAAAGAACAATCGGACATGCAGATGCAAGGCCAATACTTGTGCTAAGGGGCTTTCTAGCTGCGGCAAGGGGGGCCATGGCCCAGGTTGGCCGAGCTGTAGCTCCGCCAGTGCCCGTAGTGATCAGCACTGTAGGGGATCTCTATTGGCATTATCATATGCTGCCATGAATTGGTTAAAACCAAGAACCAGGAATACCAGTAAATTTGTAGAATCTTCCTTCATTTGCTTCCCTTGGGTTGGGTTGGGTTGG
>OAMR01000089.1:2495283-2515119 GCA_900205405.1 Echinochloa crus-galli
AGAGACAGCTCTCGGCGCGCGGTCGATCGACGTGTGGGCCCCGTGCGCCGCGCGCCGCCGAAGGAGGCGGGCCGTTGAGGAGGAGCCGCCGCCGCCGGTGAGCCCATGGCCTCCGCCACTGATTGCCACTGCGGGGCCCCGCGACGACTGTCGGACCTTAGGACCGTGGCCCCGCGGCGACTGTCGGACCTTGGGACCGGCAATCCACCTGAGGGTACCCGAGTGATTGATTTGTAGGAGAGGCGATTGATGAACTAGTGACTTGATGGTACACAGGAGACACTGGATTTAGACAGGTTCGGGCTACCCGGAGGTATAATACCCTACGTCCTGTGTTGGTGGTTTTATTGTATTGTATGTTGTGATGCGTGATAAGCGATGCCCTCATGGGGTGCCTTTATACAGGGTAGCGGGCCAGGGTTTACGAGTCGGTTTCCATCTAAACCTACTTGATTCCGACCAGGACTCTAGTCCGGGTCGGTTACAGTTGGATTATCCCTAGATATCCGGACGGCTTGTTCGTCAAGTCTTCGGGGAACCCGTGTGGACCGCCTAGGGGTCGGCTCATGGGCCGTCAGAGGTGGGCCCTGTACGCCGTGGTCTAGCCTGTACCCATATCCCACAGCGACGTACCTGCCGCGCGCTGCAGGGTTCAAGGCCGGCGTCCCCGTCGACGACCACTGCCGCCTCGCCGTCGGTCGACTCGCGCGGCCGGACGCCGCCGCCCGTGCGCCGCCCCTCCGTCTCTCCCATCTATCGCTCTCCTCCGCCCCCTTCTGCTCGGGATCCGGCGCTGCAACGGCGTACCTCGGGCGGAGCTCCCCGTGCGGCCGCCACGCGCCAACAAAGGAGGCGCTTCGCCGACGGCCACGCCCTTCCACCGCGCATAGCTCCCCGTGCGGCCGGTCCGAGCCTCCGCCGGCGGCCGCGCCCCTTCACCGCGAGGAGCTCCCCGAGCGGGTCGCTGCCGCGCCGGGCCGAGGCTCGGGCTCCCCATGCGGGTGGCCGCCGCATCGTGCCGGCGACCCACCCGTGGCTCTGCCTTCACCCCGTGTGTCGCCGCTGCTCCGGCTTCGCCGGAGCTCCGGCCACGTCGCCCCCGGCCCTGCCGCCGCCGTTCCACCCAGAAGTAATCACTTCGATTCCTCTCCCTCATTAGCGCTCCCTGTTTCCTCACTGCAACCTTCCTTGGCCTTATCATTCACGTTCGTAGGATCAGGAGATGCGAGATTGGGGATGTGCGTCAGGATCTGAAGGATTTGGCGGTGCCTCCATCGGCAGATATCTCCCATTGACGGCGCCCTCACCCTGGCACGCTTCTCCTGGTGATGTGTTCTTCAAGAGGTGGCACCCGGATCTAAACGAAATCCCGGTCTTCCCTCCAATGGTTAGTTCACATGTGTGTTACCCCCAGTACGTAAATATTCTTTGATTGCCTGGTTCATTTTTGTTAATTTCGTTCATATTTGGTTGTTTGTTTCTGCTGACAGTGCCATTGCAATGAGCATCGTTATTCTGATAGTCAAACTTGTGATGCCCTTTCATTCTCTGCAGCTTCAAATGGCAAATTATTGAAGTCTTGAGGTAAAAGGGAAATTGCAGCATTACTATCTGTCGATGCCATTATATCCATTCAAGTTAGTCATTTAATTTTTGAATAAAAAGGGTCTACATATAATCAATTTACCTTCATAGTACATCAATCTGCTGGTCCTTAGTGAGTGAACATACAGTGGTGTGACCTACAAATAAGCAGATAGAAGAAAATTGCAAAGGAATGACTGATAGTCCATGCTCATACTTATTAATATTCCCTTATTAAGTCAGAAGTGAAATCTGCAGTGCTGTTCATACCATATTCTTGATAATGTTTAGAAGACATTCAGTTTCCCACACTGTAGTTATTAGTAGTTTTAACCAAGCATGACCTACCTTTGTTGCAGTGTCTCCAAAAAGATGGACAGGGTTAACTCTTCACTCATCATAGTTCATCTCATCAGGTCTACCAAAGTAGACTACATAAGACCAAAGTATCGATGACCGAACCATCATCATTCAACTGAATCATAACCCAATTTAGAAACTAAACAAGGCCCTGGTGGCAATCCATATGTTGCTTTGATTTTGATACGTTGTAATTGCAGTCATCTTGTAATTAGGATTGAAAGAGAATTTTTTTTTTCATAGTGAAATTCAAGTGTGCAATTTAGAAACTAAACAAGGCCCTGGTGGCAATCCATATGTTGCTTTGATTTTGATACGTTGTAATTGCAGTCATCTTGTAATTAGGATTGAAAGAGAATTTTTTTTTTCATAGTGAAATTCAAGTGTGCAATTTAGAAACTAAACAAGGCCCTGGTGGCAATCCATATGTTGCTTTGATTTTGATACGTTGTAATTGCAGTCATCTTGTAATTAGGATTGAAAGAGAATTTTTTTTTTCATAGTGAAATTCAAGTGTGCAATTTAGAAACTAAACAAGGCCCTGGTGGCAATCCATATGTTGCTTTGATTTTGATACGTTGTAATTGCAGTCATCTTGTAATTAGGATTGAAAGAGAATTTTTTTTTTCATAGTGAAATTCAAGTGTGCAATTTAGAAACTAAACAAGGCCCTGGTGGCAATCCATATGTTGCTTTGATTTTGATACGTTGTAATTGCAGTCATCTTGTAATTAGGATTGAAAGAGAATTTTTTTTTTCATAGTGAAATTCAAGTGTGCAATTTAGAAACTAAACAAGGCCCTGGTGGCAATCCATATGTTGCTTTGATTTTGATACGTTGTAATTGCAGTCATCTTGTAATTAGGATTGAAAGAGAATTTTTTTTTTCATAGTGAAATTCAAGTGTGCAATTTAGAAACTAAACAAGGCCCTGGTGGCAATCCATATGTTGCTTTGATTTTGATACGTTGTAATTGCAGTCATCTTGTAATTAGGATTGAAAGAGAATTTTTTTTTTCATAGTGAAATTCAAGTGTGCAATTTAGAAACTAAACAAGGCCCTGGTGGCAATCCATATGTTGCTTTGATTTTGATACGTTGTAATTGCAGTCATCTTGTAATTAGGATTGAAAGAGAATTTTTTTTTTCATAGTGAAATTCAAGTGTGCAATTTAGAAACTAAACAAGGCCCTGGTGGCAATCCATATGTTGCTTTGATTTTGATACGTTGTAATTGCAGTCATCTTGTAATTAGGATTGAAAGAGAATTTTTTTTTTCATAGTGAAATTCAAGTGTGCAATTTAGAAACTAAACAAGGCCCTGGTGGCAATCCATATGTTGCTTTGATTTTGATACGTTGTAATTGCAGTCATCTTGTAATTAGGATTGAAATTTAGAGGTGCAATGTTGATACGTTGTAATTTCGTCCACATTTAGTATTACATGTTGCTTTTGTTTTTATTTTCGAGACACAATGTATTGGAATTATTGGTTGATTTTGCTTGTTTGAATGTCTGTTCTAGGAACCACAGTTCCTCCTGATATCAGACAGCTGCTCCACCTTATCAGTCATCACAACCGGTTGGACCGGTGTATCTATGCTATCCACCCAAGTTTGGCACCACTGATTTCTTTTTCAGCAATTTTCAAGGAATACAAAGATTATCTCGATAGCAAGGTAAGTGATGCCGAGTACCACACTATTTGTGCTGCAATCATTGAAGATTTCCATGGTAATGATTGGCGTACTTTAGTAAGTGGCAATAGTCTTTTGATGGAGACGTATAACTTCAAGAACCTGAGCCGTACCTACCGGGTCCCCCACAATGCCCAAGGTCAAGTTCAGATCACTGCTGCTCAACTGGCTGCCCTAGCTCAAGTCAATTTGGTTAGCTCAGATCCAACTGGCCTCACAGCGTTCGAGGTGGATGTGATTGATGGGCAAAAGCTGCTGACATTCTTAAGGAATCGCCATGCTCACCGCAGGGAGGCTTTGGACGCTGGACGTAAAACCTGGAACCGTCAGAAACTTGACTACTCTACAAGCAGCTCAGAACTTGTGGTCAGGGTCAGATTTGGTAGAGTAGTTGGTGTCATTCAGTTCCACCTTAACAGGATGGGACATCATTACCATCTGATGCGTATTACTGGTCTGGTTTGATCTCGAGACTTATCCTGATACAGGATGCTGATACAGGTGGTTCTGCTGTTGAGACTTCTTCTGATACAGGTGGTTCTGCTGTGACTTTGCTGTAGCTCTTCTGTGCTCTTTTGTTGCTGCGGTGCAGCGTGTAGACCTCATTAGTGTAGGTCTTCTGTGTTCTTTTGTTGCTGCGGTGCAGCGTGTAGACATCATTAGTTATGATGAGTTGAGTGATGATAGTTCGGTCATCAATACTTTGGTCTTATGTAGGCAACTTTGGTAGACCTGATGATATGGGTTCTTTTGTTGCTGCGGTGCAGCGTTTTGCTGTTTGTCTATAGTTGGTAGACCTCATGAACTTTGGTCTTATGTAGTCTACTTTGGTAGACCTGATGAGATGAACTATGATGAGTGAAGAGTTAACCCTGTCCAGCTTTTTACATTTTTACACATGCAGACTTGCTTCATATTTCTACGATGACCAATTATGATCAATTCCTTGTTAAGCAGCATCGTATGTGCGTCCAATTAATCTTGTAGTGGTTGTAGCTCCGAGGGATTGAGGGGTTTTGAAATTTTCGAAGGCGATGCGATGATGGTCGGGGGAGGCGAGGTGTGGTGAGGAACTCGGCGGTTGGGGAACGACCGTATGAGTCTGGCGGTTAATTTGGATATTTGGGTAACCATTTGAGTCCCGTGGAGACCTTTACCGGGCCTGCCGATCTGTACCGGACCTGTACCGGGCCTGCCGGACCAAAGCGTTGGACCAGCGACGCGGCGACTTTCGTCGTTGGCAAGCCACGCAGTCACTCACTACACACATCCATCCGCATGGGAATGCTGCGATTTTTGTGGCAGGGATGGAAGAAAACGAGATGGAAGAGGAAGAGTAATTACGCACATCTTCCTCATCCTCTTCACCTTCAAAGAGGCCGGCCAGCCGGAGAGACAGACAGCCGTCCGGAAAGGCAGGCCAGCACACCTCTTCAGCTCCGGAAAGGCAGGCCGGCCGGCCGCCTTCGTGTTCTCCTTCACGACGCCATCCATCGAACGCTCGCCGGCGGCGACAACCGCACTGCACACGACGCCACCAACGCCTGACTATTGTGGGAGGAAAGAGGGCCTAAACGAGGAAAGAGATTGCGAGAGGAAACGCACGCGAGGGTACCCTGCCAATTTTATAGCACGACGGGCACGCCAAGAGACGTGTCAAAGCAAAACTCGAGGTGGGGCCGGATATTAATGCCGATATTTAAGCGCCCGCTCGCGTGCCAGGCTACGCGGCGTAATTAACGCGGCGGCGCCTCGCGATTGTCAATCTCGGTACCAGCCACAAGAGTAGGAAATTGTTTCGTTCGCATCTTCTTGGACGACGCAAAAGGCCAACACGCCCCGTGACCCGACGGTATTGTATTATAGGCGACAAAGTTGGTCCCCCACTCCACCGAAAGCGGCTGCGTAGTGCGTGGCCCTTTGCGCCTGATCGTGACACGACACGGAACGTGCCGGGGGACCGCGTGGGTCGGCGACAGCGCATTCACACGCCTCGCGTTGCCCACCTAATCTCTCCTCCGTATGAGTACTCTGGGAAGCGCTTCGTATCCCAGCCATCACGGCGCATCCTTGCGTATCCGTTCCCGTCCGTCTTTCCCTCAGCACAACAACTGCCATCCGTGCTACTTTCGTTTCTAAAATGATGATGTCTCTTGAAAAGAAAACGGCATTTGTTTGTTCAAGTAAAACCAGAACAGTACGTACTAGCAGATGTTTTAAGGATAGATAGATAGATATTGGTCAAAATTTTACAAGTCGTCGATCTGCCTTGCAAACGTAAGCATCATCTATCTATCATACGTCGTGCACGACAACAAACGTACAAGGAAAAGTGTGTAACAATGGAGTACCTGCGAATGGTGGGCATGAACTCCTCGCTCCGGTACACGTTGGTGGTCGCCGTCATGCCACCCTTGGTCATCAACTGTCGGCTGCCGTAGATGAACTACAGCGCCTTGCCGTCCTCAACGGTGCGGCCGGCGAGGCCCCGGCCCCGGGGGTACTCGGTGTCGGCGAGGATCCGGCGCAGCGTCTCCCGCTGCACCGCGGCGGCGTCCCGCGTCAGCGCCTCGAACTCGGCGATCACCGCCTCGCCGCAGAACGCGGCGCCGCCCTCCTCCTCCTTCTCCGGCATCTCGTCGGTCACACCTCTCCGGCCGGGGGATCCTTCCCTAGTCACTCACAGCTTGGTCTGCTCTAGCGCGCGGCCTCTCTGTACCTGCGAGTAGTAGATATAGATAAACACAAGGAACAAGAGGAGTGAGGTCACGACGCGGGTGGAGTGGGTTGGGTTGTTGAGGGCGTGCGTGTGCGGCGTGAGCTAGGCTAGCTGTGCTCAAATCCAAATGACGGCAGCAGCGGCAATGGAGGTGTTTGAGTGCACGCCCCACTTTGCCAAATTGCAGGCAACGGGGGGAAGCAGTGGGGGAGCCAGCTTTTGCTCATGACTAGGGCCAAGTTCAGCCGTCGAAATGGCCGGGTATATGATATAATATAAAGTAATAGTAAAATGTGCAGTAAATGGTCTAAATTAGCAAAGAAGCTAATAAATATTTACTAATGTGACATCAGGTGCAAGGTTAAGGGGATCAAATCGATTCAATTTTGTTTGTGTACCACTAACTCTAGTTCCAACTATTTCTTGGCCTGTACTTTGAGATGGAGGTGGAGCAGATGCAGATGCAGCTATTTCTTGCTCTGGAAGTGGAACTGAAATTACAGATCTGAAATTGTAGTACCAAATTACAATCAATCAAACGATAGAAATAACCACCAGAGAAATGAAATTAGATGGCGCAGACGCGCAGCAGCTACATACCGAGCAGGGTAAGGGGATGAAACGAGGGGCAGGATCTCGAACTCGAAGCACCGCTCGTCGCTCGAAGAAGACCTGAAGCGCAGTTCTGATTGGGCGACGGGCGGGACTGCGGGAGGAGCGGGACCACGAGAGCGGCAGAGCTCCGGCCACTGCCTCCGGGTCGAGCGCGGTGGCGCCGGTGCAGGAAGTGTGGCGCTCGCGGCTCGTGCGTCGGGGACTCGGGCCTCGCCGCCTCGGGGCCTCGCGTGCGTGTGCGTCGGGGCGTCGCCGCGTCGGGCAGGAACACAAGACGGCGGCGGGCTGCTGGCTGCTTTGTCTTTGCCCTAGTGGTTTTTGGGCCAAATCATATTGGGGGTAGTGGGCTTTCATGGGCCACGACTAGGGCCTCGGCCTGGGCGGCCCTAGTCGCAGCTCCGCCTCTGGGGGGAAGTGATAAAAAGGGGCTCGCTCCCCACCCCGAAGAGGACAAAAACCGGCGAGGCCGGGAAAGAAAGAAGCTTTGGAGGAGGAGGCAGACGATCGGGGTCATGACTCATGAGAGCGGCACCGGCCGGCGAGTGCAGACGAGGGCGGCGGGCGGGCGGGCGGGCCAAGTAAAGCGCATGGCGGCGAAAGGGGAGGGGAGGACAAGGAAACGGCAGCTAGCTAGCCCCAGGTGTAGTTTTCGCAGCCCGTGAGTGACCGACCGTGCGCAAAAGGCCAGCCAACTGATAGGGAAAACTCAACTCGAGGACGGAGACGGAGCTGGAGACAGACAGAAAAACACCTCTCGAGGTTTGCCAAATTGGCTCAAACAATCCATCAAAAAAAATGGCTCAAACAATCCATCCACTGGGGGGAAGGGGAATTGTTCTCTCCTCCCCATGAAGCCATGACTATACTATATATGACCAATTGACCAAACCGCGGCGGCGGCGGCGGCACGGCACGGCACGGCGCCGGCGATGGAGAGAAAGAGAGACAGACAGAGCTCTGGCAAGCTGGAACAGAGCAAGGGACAACAAGGCCAGCGAACACGGAGAAGAGGAGGATGAGGAGTAAGTAGTAAACAATAAGCACCTGTGCTGTGCGGGCTCGGATTCGATGCCGCCGCGCGCGGGAACGGACACGGACAGCGCCGGGCTAGCTCCTTCCCCTCCGTCGCCGGGCTCGGCGTGATCGATGACAACCTGACCACTGTCTGGCTGGCCACACCCACACGACTGATGACTAGAGCGAGGGGAAGCCAATTGTACCTATCAACACTCGACATCCTAGCAATACATGGCCAACCACTATCAAATTACTACTTGTGATAATAGTTTAAGGGGGGGGAGAAAAGGCTCAAGATATTTGGAGAAATTTGAATATTAACACTGTTACCATTTACCAACGAAACACATAACAATCATTGGGTGCATGTATACATGGAAATAGCAGAAACCGAGAAGCAAATTAAATACGCTAAGTCTAACGCGCTACCGGTCACGCTCTGCACCGAGAGCGCGACCCGCGCACCGCTGCTGCGGCCCGACTTCTTCGGCGCTCGGTGCCACCAGGTTGACGGGCTAGCGGCGGCCGTGACAGTGGGCGGCGGCGGAGGCCGGGGGAGGTGCGGGCAGCGGGGGTGGAGGGGGTGTCGACGAACGCGGCCGACGGGTTAGTGTTGGGCCGTGGAGGTGGTCGGTGGCGGAGGCGGCGGAGCTAGAGGAGGTGAAGGCGGCCGCGGCTGCGGGTCGCGCGCTTCCCTAATGCGCGATAACCCGATCCACTAAATACACAGAAGTTTCTAGCACAGAAGCTAGTGCAGGTACTGGGTATAGCTGCAGTGATCATCTCCAGTCATGGTATGCTGTACATATCACATGAGTATGGAATAAACATTGTAAAATGTACCATAAAAAGAAGGCTGGATGCTGATGAGCCACTGCTGTGTTTCATGTAACAGGGGCACAACCGGATAGAGAAACGATTTACCGACGCACTGCAGGCTCTTCTTGTACAACAACAGTGATGGTTTTGCCAAAGCGTTCTCTGAGGTGTGATGCGCTCATTCACGAGGAATCTCGCGCTCAGGTATGCCGAAATACTCGGACACCATAATTCATCTTCTGTTTTTTGGAAGCCACCAATTATCAATTAAGAAGGATCTCAGTCAGAACCATATACTGCATGTGAGGCCCAGACCCACTGATGACTGCTGAAATACCAGGAATTGCAGTGAATGAACGGTACGGTGCCCAACTGTTGTTTTGTTTTATGTAATAAGCATTTTAAGGTTTATGGTTGCTTTCTCTAATTTTGAGCAGCCACGAACGTTTAGGAACTCACTAAATGCCTGAACTTATTGAGTCAGCGTGACACATTCAGATCAGCCACACCATAGCGTGCGCGATGAGCTCCAAGTCCTCGAGAGCGCAACAACCATTTAGCAAGTAACCCACAGGATGGAGAAGTGGCTTGGCTTGGTTCGGCTACTGCTGCTGCACATCTCAGATTTAATTTCTACTACCCAAATCTATATGGAAACCAACAGATCAATCATCATCGAGTACCAACTTTGCATCATCATCGATTATAGATAGATGATTGGACCTGCACAGTAGCAAATAACCCCCCAGAAATATCGAAAGCAACTGTGATATAATTACATCACTGCTACATGCTCAGAGAAATTAGAGTCAAAGGTAAAGATAGAAGTCTTTCCCATTTAAACACACATTAATATCGTCACTTGGACACATGCGCAAGCCATACTTGGGATGGGATACATGGAAATGATGCAAAGCACAGAAACGCAGTTCCAAATTAAAGATGCTGGTAGTTCGAAGCCTTAGAGTTGACGACCACATTATTACAGCACACGACTCTTAACATAGAAGCAAAACACTGGAATTGCAGATTATTCAGTAGTCTAATGGGCTAATATGCTCAGCCCCATTCCTGCAAGCGCGCACTTGAGTTGCAAATTATTCAGTCACATCCAAGCCTTGCTTTTGCCCTTTGGCACATACCTTCGAGCCCATAAATGTTTTTAGTGCTATAATCAACCGTGGGAGAGGCAGGCTATAGACTGATGTGCGAGTCAAAATCTTGCATTTTGGAGTCTAGAACGTACCTGATGCTTCACAACGAATGATCGAAGATACCTTTGTGCTGATTTAGTTTGGTGTTGAAGCAACGTGGAGCCGTGTAAGCAACATATCACCAGATCACAATTTCCTTTTCTAGAAAACAAAAGTGAAAACAAAGATTACAAAAATGATCTGCTATTGCAAATTCATGACCACCTTGATCAATTAATGCACATATCGCATGAAGATAGAAGTACTGGTCTCGTTAAGATGATGATGCTCTTTCCTCTCCACTTTTTACTAAGACAGAGCTGGAAAAAGACTCGCATGAGGATGTGTGGATCCTGATGTTTCAGCCTCTGTGGTAATCGGCGTCAACAGTATCTCAGATTATATTCCAAGCTACGTGCACTACTGCTGGGATGGTTGAGCCCGCGATTAAGATGCCATTTTCACCTTTGAGTACCCGATGCAAATTCTGTAATGATATTTTTCCACATATGCATGTGAGGTTCTATCAAGATGCTGAGAAATTAAAGATCACTCTGCACAGCAACGGCCGAACATATTTTGGGCAGCATCATGCAAAGCTTGTGCATCCAATAAAGTAGAGCAAGAACTGATCAGAGCACACTGCAGCTTTTATTTGTGAGTGATCGCTCTGGATCACTGCACATCAGCATTATCTGCAGAGTCCCTCCAGAACACGCCTCCTGGTAGCTAGCAGCCTATAAATGGAGACCACACCAAGCAGATCCTGGTCGTGGTGCAGATAAAAATATTCGGCGAACATCATTCAAATACGTTTTGCTTGGCGATGAACTCTATCGTCGAAACGCCGAAGATTTGTTGTTAAAATGTCTTGACTCGGATCAGGCCAAGGTTGCCATGGCTGAGGTTCATGAAGGTATTTGTGGTACACATCAATCGGCTCCAAAGATGAAGTGGTTACTTAGACGAGCCGGTTTTTATTGGCCTACTATGACGGCAGATTGTTTTAAGTATTACAAAGGATGTGAGGAATGTCAGAAGTTTGGTAATTTGCAATTTGTTCCTGCTGCGTTGATGCATCCTATTATTAAGCCATGGCCGTTCCGAGGTTGGGGATTGGATTTTATTGGACAAATTAATCCTCCATCATCAAAAGGGCATCGTTTCATATTGGTTGCTACGGATTATTTTACTAAGTGGACTGAAGCGATTCCTTTGAAGAATATGACGCATCGAGAGGTGATTGAGTTTGTTACTCAAAATATTATTCATAGATTCGGTATTCCCCAAACATTGACAATGGATCAAGGTACTTCATTTATGTCTAAGGAGGTACGTGAATTCGCCGAATCCTATAGAATTAAGTTGCTCAATTCATCTCCATATTACGCTCAGGCTAATGGACAAGCCGAGTCAAGTAATAAAACTTTGATTAAATTGATCAAGAGAAAGATAGCAGAAAAACCTAGAAGATGGCATGGAGTTTTATCCGAAGCATTATGGGCTCATCGTATATCTAGACATGGTGCTACTAAAGTTACTCCTTTTGAGCTTGTATATGGTCAAGAAGCCGTTTTACCTGTTGAGGTAAATCTGGACGCCTATAGATTGGCTAGGCAAAATGATCTTGATGCTGTTGATTACCACAATTTGATGTTGGATAATATTGATGAGGTAACCGACAAAAGATTGAAGGCTTTAAAGGAGATTGAGAGAGATAAGCTTCGGGTTGCTAGAGCTTACAACAAGAAAGTGCGAGGAAAATATTTTCAAGTTGATGAGCTTGTTTGGAAGACGATCTTGCCTATTGGATCAAAAAGCAACAAGTTTGGTAAATGGTCACCAAGTTGGGAAGGGCCTTATAGAGTTGTCAAAGTCATCTTTGGGAATTCTTACATGTTGGAGACACTGAAGGGAGATCCTTTGCCTAAAGCTATCAACGGGAAATATTTGAAGAAATTCTATCCAAGTGTTTGGCAAGATGCGTGAAGATCAATGGCCGATATATTGTTAAATATCGCCCTTAGTGTAAATTTTTAGCTCCTGAGTTGTATTTACTTGCTTTTTAGTTCTCAAGTTCACTAAAAACGCAGGGGGGTTTCTTTCCACAGTACTAGCTTATAACCCAACTTTCTTTCCTCTGCATTGCTTCGCTTTTCGCTTCTCTATCCTCCTGACTCATCTCATAATAATAACAACCTGTCACCAATATGCTTGAAAGCAGCGCGTTCTTGTCTGAAGACACCCTTCCAAATATGTGATATATCATCCCTGGAGAAATCGGCCCCCATCCGGCCGCTCTGCATTGCTTCGCTTTTCGCCGTCATGCCGCCCTTGGTCATCAACTGCCGGCTGCCGTAGATGAACTGCAGCGCCTTGCCGTCCTCAATGGGGAACGCCCTGCATGCCATCGAGATGAGATATGATCGCCGTCGTCAGAGTTCAATGTTCAGACAACTAGCTCCTGCCTGTAACTTCCGGCAAACAGTGATATATGCGATCGGGGAATTGACCTAGCTCGGCTCCAAGGAGGGAGGGAATTGACAAGACTAATAAGTCTGGTCGTCGACGGGCAGCAGCAGCGGCAGCGAAGAAGGTCACTATTGGGTCCACATCACATCATCAAAATTGCCAAAATTCTCTCTCCAAACTTCACTATCCACCTATCACATCAAATCTCTCTCCTCGTATATAGAACACTAAACGTGGGTAAATAAAAAAACTAATTACATGATTTTGATGTACACGACAAGACGAATCTTTTGAGCCTAGTTATGTCATGGTAGGACAATGTTTACCACAAACAAATGAAAAGGGCTACAGTGTCCGATGTGACATTTTCACCAAACTTTCTCTTCACTTTTTACAACTAAACACAGCCATTATTGGCAGCGGCGTTGATCTGACACGACAGAGAGTGAGAGAGATTGAAGTAGCTGGCTGTACCTGTTCCTGAAGGCGTAGGAAGTCCGGTATGTCTGCATCGTGGACTTGACGAGCTGCCCCTGCGTCGTGCCGGAGCTGCAAGAGACAAGATCGACGACCGAGCCGAGACGAAGAGCAGCAGCAAATTGTGACAGATTGTGCGGGTGGGGTGGGCTGGGTTGTTGAGGGCGTGCGTGTGCGGCGTGAGCTAGGCTAGCTGTGCTCCAATCCAAATGACGGCACGGCAGCAGCGGCAATGGAGGTGTTTGAGTGCACGTCCCACTTTGCCAAATTGCCACCCTGAAGAGGACAAAAACCGGCGAGGCCGGGAAAGAAAGAAGCTTTGGAGGAGGAGGCAGACGATCGGGGTCACTCATGACTCATGAGAGCGGCACCGGCCGGCGAGTGCAGACGAGGGGGGCGGGCGGGCGGGCCAAGTAAAGCGCATGGCGGCGAAAGGGGAGTTGAGGACAAGGAAACGGCAGCTAGCTAGCCCCAGGTGTAGTTTTCGCAGCCCGGGGGGGGGATTGTTCTCTCCTCCCCATGAAGCCATGGCTATACTATATATGACCAATTGACCAAACCGCGGCGGCGGCACGGCACGACGCTGGCGATGGAGAGAAAGAGAGTCAGACAGAGCTCTGGCAAGCTGGAACAGAGCAAGGCCACGAACACGGAGAAGAGGAGGATGAGGAGTAGGTAGTAAACAATAAGCACCTGTGCTGTGTGGGCTCGGATTCGATGCCGCCGCGCGCGGGAACGGACACGGACAGCGCCGGGCTAGCTCCTTCCCCTCCGTCGCCGGGCTCGGCGTGATCGACGACAACCTAACCACTGTCTGGCTGGCCACACCCACACGACTGATGACTAGAGCGAGGGGAAGCCAATTGTACCTATCAGCACTCGACATCCTAGCAATACATGGCCAACCACTATCGGGGGGGGGGGAGAAAAGGCTCAAGATATTTGGAGAAATTTGAATATTAACACTGTTACCATTTACCAACGAAACACATAACAATCATTGGGTGCATGTATACATGGAAATAGCAGAAACCGAGAAGCAAATTAAATACGCTAAGTCTAACGCGCTACCGGTCACGCTCTGCACCGAGAGCGCGACCCGCGCACCGCTGCTGCGGCCCGACTTCTTCGGCGCTCGGTGCCACCAGGTTAGGGTCTGAGGTTAGGGGGACGGGGTTGCCGAGGGAGATCCGATGCCGGCAGATCTAGAGGAGGGGTTTGGGGGGGGGGGGCGACGACGGAAGCCGGGCGGAGGGCTGGGCGGCGAGGGCGCCACCGGCCGGGCGGTGGGGGACTCCCGATGGGTGGTGCAGGCGGCGGGGGTGGAGGTGGCGACGGAGGGCCCGATGGCCGACGGGCTAGCGGAGGCCGGGGGAGGTGTGGGCAGCGGGGGCGGAGGGGGTGTCGATGAACGCGGCCGACGGGTTAGTGTTGGGCCGTGGAGGTGGTCGGTGGCGGAGGTGGCGGAGCCGAAGGAGGTGAAGGCGGAGGGAGCTTGCGGCGGCCGCGGCTGCGGGTCGCGCGCTTCCCTAATGCGCGATAACTCGATCCACTAAATACACAGAAGTTTCTAGCACAGAAGCTAGTGCAGGTACTGGGTATAGCTGCAGTGATCATCTCCGGTCATGGTATGCTGTACATATCACATGAGTATGGAATAAACATTGTAAAATGTACCATAAAAAGAAGGCTGGATGCTGATGAGCCACTGCTGTGTTTCATGTAACAGGGGCACAACCGGATAGAGAAACGATTTACCGACGCACTGCAGGCTCTTCTTGTACAACAACAGTGATGGTTTTGCCAAAGCGTTCTCTGAGGTGTGATGCGCTCATTCACGAGGAATCTCGCGCTCAGGTATGCCGAAATACTCGGACACCATAATTCATCTTCTGTTTTTTGGAAGCCACCAATTATCAATTAAGAAGGATCTCAGTCAGAACCATATACTGCATGTGAGGCCCAGACCCACTGATGACTGCTGAAATACCAGGAATTGCAGTGAATGAACGGTACGGTGCCCAACTGTTGTTTTGTTTTATGTAATAATTAAGCATTTTAAGGTTTATTATGGTTGCTTTCTCTAATTTTGAGCAGCCACGAACGTTTAGGAACTCACTAAATGCCTGAACTTATTGAGTCAGCGTGACACATTCAGATCAGCCACACCATAGCGTGCGCGATGAGCTCCAAGTCCTCGAGAGCGCAACAACCATTTAGCAAGTAACCCACAGGATGGAGAAGTGGCTTGGCTTGGTTCGGCTACTGCTGCTGCACATCTCAGATTTAATTTCTACTACCCAAATCTATATGGAAACCAACAGACCAACAGATCAATCATCATCGAGTACCAACTTTGCATCATCATCGATCATAGGTAGATGATTGGACCTGCACAGTAGCAAATAAACCCCAGATAAATGTGTGATGAAGAAACATGTGGAGGGCTTGAACAGTGATAATCTTCTCATCTCACAATTCGTCTATATGGACTTACCATTTGTGTCGAGTTGGAATATCCATCACACATAAACTTTCCATGTGAATGATGTTCACATTTTATCTTTACACACTATAATTATTCAATTGTTATTTAGAATTTAATTTGTTTCCTATAAAAATACATTGGGTCAATTAAGTTAGTACACGGACCGTTCACAAGACTTGTGATTCCACCGGCTATCCATCCCCATGTCATTTTGTCCGTTTGTTTATTATTTTCCTGCAAGCGTCACACTACTTCTGTGTTACATGAATACATGCACCAACCAGATTGTCTTATTTTCATCAGTTGTGAGTGGGGGTGGAAGAGGAGGGTTATTTCCTTCTCCTCCACCTCCCCCCCCACCCCCCACATGGACGATTCACGAGACTTGTCGTTCGACAGGCTATCCATCCCCGTGTCATTTTGTCTGTTTGCCGATTACTTTCTGCAAGTGTCACGCTACTTTTGCATCCTTCTATGATATATACACATCAAGCAGGAACTTCTCACCTTATTATCATCAGTTGCGAGTGTGGGTGAAGGAGGGTTATCTTCTTCCTCCTCCACCTCTTCTCCCCCATGGAAGAATTTCAGTCAGTAAGGGGGACTCTATATAATCTACCCCTGTTCTTGAGGTGTGTATACAGTTTTTTTCACATGAACCAGGAACTATAGCCATCGCTTTAAATATTATTTTATTTTATCAAGCAAGTTCCAGAAGTGCCATGGAATTTCGAGGACGGACAAGTCTAGAATCTGTGGCACCACATGTAGTAGAAAGGGACACTAGAAGATTGAGGACTAGAGGAGTGCAGGGTGGCAACAAGCAAAAAAAAAACTAAGATCTATGTGGACGGCCTCAGCTTTACTCATTCTTCTCCTCCAGGTTCTCTCCTCTCCTCAACCTCACCTTTCCTCACTTTTCTTTTCTCCCCCTCCTTTTCCATCCCCATCTTATATGGCAAGTAGCATATCTGTCTGGTGCCTAAAGCTTTTGAATTAAGTATTAGGTATATATCTACACTCTTCTTGAAACAAATAGCTCACTCCTAATTTTTCTAGATCATTTTGACTCATGTTGTACTATTTATTTCAAAATTCAAATACAGCTTTTCATGTATATAGATCATGTACAATATATTATGTTGTATCTTTTATGTATTTTTTATTCATGATACCTCATTAGCTAACAAATCTAGATCTGATGAGAGACCATGCACCACCTATGTCATGTCTGTTTCCCTTATGTTGGTTGGGATCAAGGGGAATAAAATATTTGCATTATTCTTCGGTTCAAGTCTCTTTTCCAAATGAGGAACAAGAGGGTACATGAGGTGGATTATGCACATTATAATAAAAGTTAGGAGTGAGAATGTTGTTATTCTTAGAAAACTATCGATTACTTTTTTACTGCACATATCTAATTAAATAAAAATGGGTAGATGGAAACCAATAAAATGGAAGAAATAGGGAAAATCATTCGTGGTTTCACTATTAAAGAGTTAATTTTAATGTATGTTTTCATGAAATATTTAATAAAAAAATTAAGGTGTGATCATACTTTCATGCAAATAGCATAAAGAGAGAATCTTACCTCATAAAGAAGTTATATACTTCTACTTTAGTAAATGGATATCCATTAGAGAAAGTTACAAATAATGTTCTGTCCTCTTGTGGAACAAGGGCATGATGCTGAGAAGGTGAATGAACATAAGGGTCCATGTTCATTGTAGAACTTTGGGGAGATTTATTAGCCCACTTTGATGGAAACTGTGGAGAAATCCTAAGGTTCTTGAATAATGACTCCAAACCATGAGTATCACAAGATATATTCACTTCAATGGTTTGTCGTTGTTGATGACTAATAATATCTAGATCTGTCGAGAAGGCATTCATTGGCCGGGCTCCATATCTCATTTCTACCATATCTTGATTGTTTTGGATAGCTGTAGGTACAATAATTGATCCAGAAGACATGCTTAGTCTAGTATTGTTTTGTTGATGAGGAATCATGTTACCCAAATCTGGTGAAAAGGCATTCACTGATTGAACTTCATCCCTTGTTTTTACCATATCTTCAAGGTATTTAATTACACTAGGCATGGTTCTAGAAATTGAATAGTCTCCTTGATGTTGATCATAGCTCTGTATGGAAAAGAGTAAATATAGAATTAAATGAAAGTTTGTCACGACATGTAAATAGGAAAAATTATTGGTGTCATCCATAAAAGTGTCACATGATTTAAATATAATGAATTTAGGAAAGCATCATAAAAATAAATTTTGAAACATACTATTTTTGTGCTTACATTGCTTATATGAGGCTGATCCTTAATGTATTGATGAAGAAGAGGATAATTTGAACCGGAAGATCCTTCCATATCTCCGAGGCATTTAATAGCACTAGAGATACATCTAGAAATTGAACAATCTCCTTGATATTGATCATAGTTCTGCATGGACAATAGCAAATATAGCATTACGTAAAAGTTCATTACAATAGGTAAATGGAAAAGGTTATTGGTGTCATCCATTTGTCACACGATTTGAATGCAAGCAATTTAGAGAAGTGCTATCAAAATAAGTTGTGGAATATGCTATCTGTGTGCTTACAGTGCTTATATGAGGCCAATCCTTCATGTATTGACGAAGAACTTGATAATTTGAATTGGGAGATTCTTCCATATCTTCAAGGAATTTAGTAGTAGCATGCATACTTCTGAGAATTGAACAATCTCCTTCATATTGATGACAGCTCTATATGAAAAAGAGTAAATATAAAATTAGACGAAAGTTCATTGCATTAGGTAAGATAGGAAGATTATTGGTGCCATCCATACAAGTTTCACATGATTTAAATGCAATCAATTTAGAAAAAGAAGTTTTGAAATACACTACTTTTGTGCTTACATTGTTTGCATGAGTCGGATCCTTAATGAGTTGACGAAAAACATGATAGTTTGAACCGGAAGATTCTCCCATATCTTCAAGACATTTAATAGGACCAGACATACTTCTAGATATTGAACATTCTCCTTGATACTGATCATAACTCTGTATCAAAAAGAGCAAATATAGAATTACATGAAAGTTCATTACAACATGTAAATGTGGAAAGTTCTTGATGCCATCCATATAAGTATCACACAATTTAAACTCAAGCAGATTATAGAAGAGCCATAAGAATGAATTTTATAGAATATGCTATTTTTGTGCTTATATGAGGATGATCCTTCATGTATTGACGAAGAACATGATAATTTGAATCAGGATATCCTTCCATACTATCACGGCATTTAGTATCAGTAGGCATAATTCTAGAAATTGAACGGTCTACTTCATATTGATGACAATTCTATATGGAAAAGAGTAAATACAGAATTAGATGAAAGTTCATTGCAATAGGTAATGGGCAATCCATTTAGGAAAGTACCATAAAAATAAGTTTTGTAATATGCTATTTTTGTGCTTACAGTGGTTATACGAGGCCGATCCTTCATGTAAACACCATGATAATTTGAATCACACATTCAGATCAGCCACACCATAGCGTGCGCGATGAGCTCCAAGTCCTCGAGAGCGCAACAACCATTTAGCAAGCAACCCACAGGATGGAGAAGTGGCTTGGCTTGCTTCGGCTACTACTGCTGCACATCTCAGATTTAATTTCTACTACCCAAATCTATATGGAAACCAACAGATCAATCATCATCGAGTACCAACTTTGCATCATCATCGATCATAGGTAGATGATTGGACCTGCACAGTAGCAAATAAACCCCCAGAAATATATCGAAAGCAACTGTGATATAATTACATCGATCACTGCTACATGCTCAGAGAAATTAGAGTCAAAGGTAAATATAGAAGTCTTTCCCATTTAAACGCACATTAATATCGTCACTTGGACACATGCCCAAGCCATGCTTGGGATGGGATACATGGAAATGATGCAAAGCACAGAAACGCAGTTCCAAATTAAAGATGCTGGTAGTTCGAAGCCTTAGAGTTGACGACCACATTATTACAGCACGACTCTTAACATAGAAGCAAAACACTGGAATTGCAGATTATTCAATAGTCTAATGGGCTAATATGCTCAGCCCCATTTCTGCAAGCGCGCACTTGAGTTGCAAATTATTCAGTCACATCCAAGCCTTTTCTTTACCCTTTGGCACATACCTTCGAGCCCATAAATGTTTCCCTCCTACCAAAAACTTTGCCTTTTCTTCCCCATCAAGAATGAGTAGCACAGTCTCCAGAGAGCCAAATGTGACTAGTGCATACTGTGGTGGCCTGAGTTCAAATGGCTCCTCTATGCTTAGGCTTTCAACATCACCGAAATTGCTGCAGTATAAAAGGAATAAATGATAAGAACAAGGGCAGTTAGCAATACAA
>OAMR01000089.1:2530903-2549289 GCA_900205405.1 Echinochloa crus-galli
TGGGAAGACGTGGGAAAATGTGGGAAAACAGTGCAAAATGCGAGAACTTTTTTCACCTAAGACTCTATCCATACCCACGCGGACCCACCTGCTCATGATATACCCACATTTGTAACCACGTCTATAGACAATTATCCCGTATTGCTAATAAACAATAGATTGGAGAGTCTTTTCCATATAAATAAAGACCAACTATCTCAAAGATGATGTGTATGTACATTTGAGAATATCTAAATCTCTCTATACATAAGAGAGCGAATATAAAGTATTTTTAAAAACGCTTCGCACGACTGCTCTATTTATCATAGTCCAATCAAGTGATATTGTTTTAGTACATATGTGTCATCAATAAACGTGCGTGCCGCACGTGTGTAACTAAATGAACCATAAATCGAGGGTGGCTTTTTTTAGCTTGGTTTTGGTTCAACAATCAATGAATCATTATTATGGTCTAAAGAGAAGTGTGCATTTATAATAGCAGAAACCATCAACTGCATTGTAAATAAACTGG
Source organism: Echinochloa crus-galli (assembly GCA_900205405.1). Taxonomy (NCBI): domain Eukaryota; kingdom Viridiplantae; phylum Streptophyta; class Magnoliopsida; order Poales; family Poaceae; genus Echinochloa; species Echinochloa crus-galli. Next base: position 2,531,415 of record OAMR01000089.1, read on the forward strand.
GATCCTAGAACAGAATTGGAATTTGCAGAGTTGAGGAAGGAAGAAACTTTCATATCCACTACATCTCTTGAGAGAGCTATCTTCTTTCACCATTGCATTTGCTACGCCCCCTCATTGGCGACCTCATTGCCAATGGCGGCACGTCGCAAGCCCGCCACCTTCCTTTCCACACAAGTCTTCTCGCACATAGAGGGGCGTCGCCCCTTCTCCTCCCGCTGCTCCTCTCTCCGCTCCTCGGTATCATTCAATCTTATCTGCTCTTGGATTGACTTATCCTATCTGTTTATTTTTTCGATAACCATATCGTCCCTTTGACTCTGAATAACCAAATTCAAAATTTTTCAACTTATCTCTCTGTTCTATTTAGTTGCGTATAAAATACTTATTATCGTGATTTTTTCTACACTATGTAATTTCTAATTGTTACAATATAATATTTAAAATTTTATAAACTAGTGCTAAATAAAATTGTATTGAAAAATTGATATAGTAACTGGGTTGGAGGAGTGTCATGGTCGTGAACTCTCTTTTCTCTCTCTCTTTATAAAGACCCAACCACACCACTAAATATGTTGATATGTCATGACATTTTTACTAGAACTAACTAATAAATATCAATACATATTTAAATTTTATTTTTTTATAATTTATAAGTGTAGTTTTTCAAAACGTGTGTCATAGGGTTCTCCCTTTTCCCTTTTTTTTGAGGAAATCCCTTTTTCCGTTTAATCAGGTCCAGATCTTTAATTCTTAACTTACTTTTGGGCAGTGGGTACGAGAAGTGGAAAATTAGAGGAGGTGGGAAAAAGGAACTGACGAGAAGATTTCTGCGTAGTGCGCTGCCCTGCTCCCCTTCTCTCTCTCCTCCCTTCCTTTTCTGGCGGCGACGACCGGGCGAGCTGCAGCAGCGCCTTCGCCACGGTCTTCGCCCGGCCCTTGACCGGCGACGAGCATCTACCAGGTCTCGGACTAGCGTGGAGTGGGGGATCCATCCGGACCTGGCAATTTCTCTCTTTCCTTTCCTGTTGGCGACGGTTGGGGGAGCGGCGGCGTCCTTCTTCGCCCGCCCCTTTGCCGGCGACGAGCCTGCACTGCACTAGGTATGCCGCCCCTTGTCTTCCCTTTCCGCCGTGCAAAGCGGAGCACGCCAAACCCTTTCCGTGTGGCGTGTTTGTTCCGGATCTACTGACTTCAATTTTGTTTGCAAAAATATCGGGTGTGCATGTGTACACCCATGCCCTATGCTGGGTCGGCCCCTGGTTCAACTGATTTGTTGGATGCTGTGTGATCTTATGAGTAGTAGTACATATGTATTCTTTTGAGCGATGCGATCTTCTTATGGTTCGTTATTTTGACTTGTCAGCTTGATGCTTGCAGATCAGAGCGGCTCGATTGGCTCGCCAGAATTCAGATTTTGGAGTGAAGCTTGCCTTGACAGGACAATGTGCTAGGGTTTACTGTTGAGTATTAGGCTAGCAGCTTTGGTACTCAGAAGCCAGTCACTATTCTCAGGTCTTTGAACTTGGTGTTGGGTGGCTTGTTACTAATCTGGGTGGTAGCATGATAAAGCAATTCCTTGGACGGCTGCCTAAGAAGCCGTCCAAATCCGGAGATAAGGATCATATTGGCAGGTCCGGCCCCTCGGTGTCCCATTCATCACTGGGTCCAAGAGCTGCAGACAGGGCATCCAACTTGAGTAGCCAGCCACCAGTTATCTCCAGCTCTGGGCTCAGCTATGGGAGTGGCATGCATGTCGGCAATGCAAACTCAAGGGTGAACACGAATGGAGATTCAGCCTCAGCAGCCTTTGTGGCCTTACCAAGCTTTAAGGATGTGCCTAACGCAGAGAAGCAGAGCTTGTTCATCAAGAAGCTGAACTTGTGCTGCACCCAATTTGACTTCACCGATCCAACGAAGAACATAAAGGAGAAGGAGATAAAGAGGCAAAATTTGGTGGAGCTTGTTGAGTATATTGGCTCGGCCAGCGGGAAATTTTCTGAGGTAAGCATGCAAGAGATCACAAAAATGGTTTCTGCAAACCTGTTCAGGACACTGAGTACCCCTCCCAGAGAGAACAAAGTGGATGGCTTCGATGTGGATGAGGAGGAACCTGTCATGGACCCTGCATGGTCGCACTTGCAGATTGTTTATGAGTTGTTCTTGAGGTTCATCCAGTCTCCAGAGACTGATGCCAAGTTGGCTAAAAGATATATTGATCATTCGTTTGTTCTGAGGCTACTTGACCTCTTTGATTCTGAAGATCCTAGGGAGAGGGAGTACCTCAAGATGATACTTCACCGTGTGTATGGAAAGTTCATGGTTCATCGGCCATATATTAGGAAAGCCATCAACAACATCTTCTATCAGTTTATCTATGAAACTGAAAAACACAATGGAATTGCAGAGCTGTTGGAAATATTGGGAAGTATCATCAATGGCTTTGCATTGCCACTTAAGGAAGAGCATAAGTTGTTCCTTGTTCGAGCTTTAATTCCACTTCACAAGCCAAAGTGCATTGCAATGTATCATCAGCAACTGTCTTACTGCATCACCCAGTTTGTCGAAAAGGACTGCAAACTTGCAGATACAGTTATCAGAGGCTTATTGAAATATTGGCCTATCACAAACAGCTCCAAGGAGGTGATGTTTTTGGGAGAGTTGGAAGAGATATTGGAAGCTACGCAACCTGCAGAGTTCCAGAAATGCATGGTCCCTCTTTTCCGCCAGATCGCACGGTGCTTGAATAGCTCACACTTTCAGGTAATGTTCGCCAAAGTATTGCATTTGTCATGAGAAGCTTACCCATTGTGTCGTGTTGTTTCCCAATTCTTCTGTTTTGTAATTGTCTTCTGTCCTTGTCTTTTAAAAACTGATAAAGGCATGAACTGCATTAATGAGAATCACTTCTTTTGTATTCTGTTTCTACTCAAGGCATGTTAGTGTATGTGTATATATATAATATGTGCACTACGTTCCTTTAAGGATCTGGAATAAGGCTTCCATTTTTTAGAACCCACAGGAGACCTAGGATAAGAAGACTAGTATTGCAAGTGGCACATTATAGTTTTCTGCTCACTTATCGTTGTTGTTTTCTGTACCATGTATGTGTTAGTTTACTTTTCAAGGCATTTTGTTCCTGTGTGTATTTTCAAAAGGAACTTACACTGATTAATTGTTAAAAGCCATTTTCAATGGTTACTTTGAGGAGTGGTGGAGCAGCTTCTGGCTGCTGTCAGTGACTATTTTGCAAACACAATGATTTGTGTCCACCATGGAATCACTAATAAGAGGGTTTTTCTGTAGTATGTATCTCTTCTGAAATGGTGTTTGTTGGGTGTCAATCAGTACTGAGTATGAACCCCCTGTTGGATTTAGTTTTCTAATCTCTCTTAATGAATTTGAATTGGAAAACAAAATTTCTGGTAACCATCTTAAAAAAATTAAACAAAAATGTCTCCTTTTATACTACAGCTTAGAGTAAGCAAGCGCGCATTACTTGCTGACCATTGAAGTGCTGTAGGACATCAATGAATTGCCACTCCTAACCTTGGATGTATTAGTATGGGTTGTTGCTTATTAAACTAAAACACCTGAAGGACAAAAGATTTACTGTCCATGCTGTTTCATGTAATATAGCTTCTTTGTTTCTCATTTTTCTGAATACAATTTTATTGATTGATTCATACAACAAAATACATATGTTCAGATGTGCCTTGGAACTATCTTTCATCTTATGTCCTTCAAGAAGACAGTAGAGTTCAGGGTACTGGGATGTCCTTTCTTTATAATTATCAGCTTTTTTTAGATACGCTAGGAATTTACCATTCAAATGTATAGAGTTTCAGTTCTGTTACCTGTCTTCCCTGAATTGTAGTACATATGAATTGATACGTAAGATGTAACTTTGTTACAATAATTTATAAGAGAGAAAATGAAGAGTTTTTTTTATCCTACATTCTGAACAGTTTCCTCAATCCTTGGCTTTATCTATTTATGTATGAAAATGCTGTGAGTTTGGGAATTAAATATTGTGAGGGTGACCATCATCTCTGAAATAATCATATCTGAAATCCACAATTGTGTGTTGGAGCTGGAGATTTCAAATGTTCCCTATTTTTTGCATGATTGTACATTAAATCCTATTGATATTGCTGATGCATAATATACAATTAATTGATGAATGGTAACTAACAGTGCTTATTCTGGTTCAGGTTGCTGAGCGAGCGTTGTTTTTGTGGAACAACGACCATATCGAGAGTTTGATCAAACAAAATAGTAGGGTTATATTACCTATCATTTTTCCTGCACTAGAGAGAAATACCAACGGACACTGGAACCAAGCAGTTCAAAGCCTCACTCTGAATGTCCGAAAACTGTTCTCTGACCATGATGCTGCACTATTCACCGAGTGTCTTCGGAAATATGAGGAAGAGAAAGCGAAAGAGAAGGAGGTTAAGTTGAAGCAAGAAGCCACATGGAAACGCCTTGAAGAGATTGCATCAGCAAAAGCAACAAGTGGAGCAGCAGTGCTGGTCTCTCGACCCTTGTCCCGTCAATCTTCAGTTGTGTAGCGAGTCATATCATTCATGTGGTAAAGAAATGCGCTGCTCTTTGTTGGTTTCTAAGTCTGGGCAGGTTGCTAGGTGTTCATGAAACATTGTACAGGATTGAGTTGTATATACGAGGTATATTAAGGTGGGCAAATTGACAAAAGATCTGAGAAGCCAGCTGGGTTAGGCACAGTAGTATCATTTTCTTGATCCTGAGTCTTGGCTTATTTTGGCATGCTAAGATCTGCAGTTGATTGCTGTATCATTTAGCCTTGTCCGAAGTCGATTTGTTTCACAACCTGCTGGTCCTGCAACCTTGTCATGGGTATCTGTTTTTCAGAGACAGAATGAAATTGGCGGTAGTCGGTGGATAGAACCCTGCTAGTGAGAGTCTGAAAATGAGTCATTGTTGTTGCTGTTGTTGAGTCTGGCATGGGACCTTCATTGTTGTAAATGCAAGTACAATTTTTCTCTAAGGCCTTGTTTAGTTCCAAAAAGCTACTCCCAAATTTACTATGCAAAAAGAAGATTCCCCATCACATCAAAATGTCATAACATGCATGGAGTATTAAATGTAGATGAAATCAAAAACTAATTGCGCAGTTTTGTTGTACTCTGCGAGACGAACATTTTGAGCCTAATTAATTAATTTTTGGACAATCTTTCGCATATACAAACAAAATGCTACAATGGCACAATGATCATGAGGTGACCTCTTCCTCCCAAATTTGGACTCCAAAATTTGGAACTAAACACGGCCTAAGACTGCAAGCAATATGAGCAAGTATAGCCCACAGAACGTGTGAAAGTGCATTATTTGCGTGAACCATACTCGTTATTAGAAAATCATTTCAGTTCATCATCATAGTGGCTTCATCAATTGTGCCTAAGTAATGGCAATGGTTCAAGACCAAGATGACTGACATGCATTTTGTCCCCACTGAATTGCAACTCTGCTGACCCCCTAGCTAGCATCTAATCTGGCAAGCGGCAACACTGATGATACTAGTTTATATATATGATCTCCTGGTGTCAGCTGACGAAGATGGGTGGGTCAGCCCAGCCGGTCAGGGCTTGCCCTGGCGAGCTTTCCTGGCCAGGACATCGCTGAACGCCGGTCGGCAGTAGGCGTCGCCGCCGTGGAAGAACATGGCGGCGACGGCCTTGTACATGGCCTCCGTCATGTGCACGCCGTCCCAGTTGACGTACTTGGCCGGCTGCGCGCAGGAGGTGTTGACCGCCGGCGAGCCGCAGGTGGCGAAGACGCCGGCCTCCGCCAGCTCCGGCGGCGGCAACCGGGGCGCAGCATGACGGCGAGGTGCGCCGCGTAGTAGTCGGCGTAGGCGATGACGGCGTCCGGGTGCCGCCGCCGGAGCTGGCGGAGGCCGGCGAGGAGGCGGCGGTTGTGGGCGTAGCTCTGGCTGTTTACAGAGGCGACGCAGCTGACGTTGTCGCGGTCCTCGGGGCGCGCCAGGGACAGCGCCATCGACAGGCACCCCGTCAGAGGCAGACCCTGCACGATCAGGTACTTGGCGCCTCGATCCAGCAAACCCTGCGTTCATATATTTTTGCCATTTTGTTTTTGTTTTTGTTTTTTCATGACAAGGGTAAAGCATTGGAATGAGTATTGTTAACTGAAACTAATACAGTGATGAATAGTACTCCATGGTAATACAGTGATTTTGAGAGTGAAATCCGTGCGGTAAGTGATGGCCGGACACTGCGTGCTGAGCATGGATCCAGAAATTCAGACGAGGTACATGCTGCACCGGCAGTGGCAGGAGGACGACAGGGGGGACAGCGCAGTAAACAGCGGGTATCATCAATCGGGCTGGTGCCACAGTACTGAAGGTTGGATGCAGAAACCGCAGGGCCTCATCAAATCGGCCGTTCTAACACTGTTCTTGGCCATGCATGGCTCCAGCCTCCAGATCCACTCCACATGGGTGCATCAGTGCAGGGAGGAGTGGTTGGATTAGCATGAATAGAGCTTGTATCCGACTCAGCCTACTACCTAAATTAGCAATTACTGATGCATGTAGAAGCACAAGTGTATGTGTAATACGAGGAAGCAAGATGGCATGACTCTACTATCAACAGCAGCAGATGAGAGACCCTTCTCCTGTCTGTTTGTGCAACTGAGCTGCTACTCCATGTAGCAAGTTCAGACTTGCAGTTAGCAAGAAACAGAACGGGCAGCTAGCTAGATAGGCCCAGTGCATGCAGTGCCCATTCTTTCTAGAAACTACTGTAGGTACTGATGCATGGAGCCCGGCGGCACCGTGGATCTGATCGAGTAGTAGCTAGGAAATTTAATCAAATCTGAGCAAAATGAATGCACCGGTGATCCACCGGCCTTTGAACTGAAACCATGCAAATCAAGTGTTCTGACGTGGACAGCGCAGATGGCGATCGATTAGGCGTTAATGCCCGAACCAACCGCAAGATGGAGTACGTACTGATATCCTACAGTCCTAGTACATTGGACTAGTTCGATCTCTTAATAACTAATATAAGTACGTTATTTGATGGACGATATATCCTGATCTTCTAGACTTGCGTTAATTAATAAGGCCGATCGGCAAGCAAATTATTAGGGCATCAAATGTGATGATTACCTCGACGAAGGTGGTGACACGCTGGACTGCCATGGTGCGTACGAGCTTGGGTGGGATGGTATCGCGGGCGACGACGGTGTAGGCGTAGTCGTTGGCGCCGATCTCGCCCACCCAGAAGAGCGCGTCGCCGACCTTGCCGGCGGCGCCATTGCCGGAGCGGCGGCGGAGGTGGTCGTCGAACCAGGCGAGCTGCGTCATGATGGACTGCGGCGTGATGTCGAAGCTGAGGTTGTTCCTGGCGAAGAAGTCGTGCTCGATGGCCGTCGACCCGGCCACGGCGAAGTTGACGCCCACCTCGTCGCCGCCTGCCGCCGCCGCCGCCGCGGAGAGGGATGAGAGGTACGGCGGGAGGAAGGACGGGAGCGAGAGCTCCTGCGCGAGGAAGTCGACGACGAGGCGGCCGTCGGAGTAGCGGTTGGTGGAGCGGTGGAAGAAGGTGGCGCCGTAGGGAGGGCTCGACACGTACCCGAACGAGTAGGGCCCCGTCGTCGACCGCGTGTTGCCCGTGTCCGTGAACGAGTCCCCGAACGCGTACACCGTGCGGAACGGCGACGATGGCGGCGGCGCCGCCGACGCTGGGGCTGCAGCCGACGACGACACGGCGGCGATGGCGAGGGCTAGAGCGAGGAGGAGGAGGAGACGACGGTTGCTGGCCGTGTTCATCGCCATGGCCATCGCTACTCAATTCCATTTCATTCCAGTTCCTGGAGCTACGACTACTATAAAACAGCAAAAAGCTACAACAATAACAAAGCTCGATCGACTGCTAGCGATGGCCATGGCGATGAACACGGCCAGCAGCCGTCTCTTCCTCGTCCTCCTCCCTCTAGCTCTCGCCATCGCCGCCGTGTCGTCGGCTGCAGGAGCCCCAGCGGCGGCGGCGGCGCCATCGCCGTCGCCGTTCCGCACGGTGTACGCGTTCGGGGACTCGTTCACGGACACGGGCAACACGCGGTCGACGACGGGGCCCTACTCGTTCGGGTACGTGTCGAGCCCTCCCTACGGCGCCACCTTCTTCCACATTATTGCTCAAGGATCCCGGCCTCCTCCTTCGCCGCATTAATTAACCTCTACGTGCTCGTCGTTCCGGCCTCGGAGCTGATCGATCGATCGATCTCCTCGATCCGAGCCATGGCCGCGCACCGGGAGCTCCTCCTCCTCGTCCTCGCCGCCGCGCTCCTGGCGGCCCTCGCCGCCGTCGCGTCCGCCGACGAGGCCAAGCCGACCATCCTGACCCCGGTGGCGCAGACCCCGCTGGGCTCCTTCGACGGCGACACGCCGGCCTCCGACGACGACACCGTGCCCGAGGACGACGACGACGCCGCGCCCGTCGGGGCGCCCACCGGAGCCACCATGACGGAGCCCAAGGCCGAGCTCCCCTCGCCGCCCGGCACCGAGGCGACCGCGGGCGGCGCCGCCGCCAGTGGCGCGCCCGCCCTTGAGGTGATGGCGAGCCGCGTCGGCGCCGTCACGGCGATCGCCGCGGTTGTTTTCGCCTTCTGACTTGGTTTCATGCGGCCATTGCTGTAATGGGTTGCTGGGAATGACCAAAAGCCGATGGATGGATGACCGCGACGACATGCTTCACCGCTGCAAAAGTCCACTTTCTTCGATTTGATATATGTGTATGTGTAACTATTTCTTTTCCTTTCTCAAAACTCTGGGCGAAGGGATATATATTTGCATTACAAGCATCAGGTTAGAGAATATGCTTCTTAAGACAATGTTGATGTTCACCCTGTACGTATTCCTTTGTCAGATCGAATTCACCGTGCATTTCAAAATTATTGTCACGAGGTATACTGCTAGCTAAGTGAAATATCAACTTGTACGGTCAAAATCAGGCGAGGATGGAAAATATACATTTACAGCTACCATACGTCCATCCAAGCCGGACAACGCTTCATCTACAGGCTTCGCATACTCTGCATCCTCAAATTCTACAAAATAAAAAAGAGCCTAGCCCTAGAGCGCGGTTCCAAACAATTTGTCCTCCTGTTGTATCTTCGTGTGCTACTTGACGCTCCTGTAGCTGTGAAACCATCGCTCACTACATCTCACGACTAAAGCGGACCCTGAATTCAGAACCGGGCGTGGAAGCAGCAAATCCACTTGAGCCGGAGATTTTCAGTGGGCATATCAAAGCAGTAGGAATGGCTAGAGGCGCCTACATGCATTTGCTACACCACATCATTTCCATTTTCTTGGTCCGTCAATTTGCCGCTGTCTGGTGAGGTAGGTTTGCTTACTGAGGAATGACCGTCAGGTGCTTCCTGAAAATCATAGACAGCCAAACACTCACGTTAATAATCTTTTAGCCTTTTGATGGATGCTCAGAACAGCCTAGTTGGGTTTTCATTCTGGAACAAACTTATTAACAGAAAGGAGCATCATACCTTGTCTGAATTTCCATTCAGAGTCCTTTCATTTCTACTATGGTTGAGTCCACCATTGTTGTTAGCTACTACTGATCCATTTTCGTGAGGTTCCTGTTTAATATTTATCAACAGTCAAAGGACTTCTGCTGCTGAAACAAATTGTATGCCAAGTAACAAAATAATCAGTACCTGTTCATATTTGTTGTCTCCAGAAGAGGCATCACTACTTTGTGTACCATCAAGGACACTGGATTCAGCGCTCGACTGTTCAGATTGTTTTGCATGTTCCAATACCCCTTTTCTCCTTGATTCTTCCTCCTTTAGCTTCCTAAATCTGAACATAAAAGTGCACAAGATATCACAATATTAATACATTGCATACTTTCAGGTTAAATGCAACCACTAATCATTCAAAGGAAACAAGACCAATTTGGACCAGTGGGCAACTTGCCCCATCTTGTCATTTCCACTTGGTGCTTCAATCGAGAGTAGGACAATTAATTGTTTATAAGCTTACCATTTTTTATTTTCTCCATACCAGAAAAGTACGTGTCATGTGTAAATAAGCAAAAGCACAAGCTAAATGTGGCACAAAATAAATTAAATATCCCTGATGCTCCAGTGCCAACATGTCACTAGAAATCTTGCATTAAAGGGTGCATTTGGTTGGCTTTAACGTCCACCTCACCTCACATCACTTGGCAAGGATAGCCTTGCCAGCACCAAAGAGTGGTTTTGGCTCAACCTATATTGGTGTTGGAATTCCTAGAAAGTGCAGTAAACAAGCCAGCATGCAAGGCAACCAAACAGTGTTTCTTACCTAGCCTGGAAAAGCAAGTCACGTCAAGAGATCCAATCGTTCCCTAAGGCTCCATAAAGTCTAAACTTCAAGATTTATTTACTCCCATTTTCCTCTTATATTTAAGCATTTATATTTCTAATCAAACATTGGGTCCTGTTTGGATTTTGCATTTGGCCATGATAAATGAATTATCATTATGTGAGATCCCAATCAAACTGTATGCCAAGTTTTAATTGTTGCAGGGATCCTGATCCTAGATCCAATAGTTTACTGACCATGACTTTAGTGCTGTGATAATAAAGGCATTCATAAGTGATCATCAACAACATCTGAACATTACCTTTCACCACGTTGTGGCCCAGTTGCTTTCGGCTCTTGGATGGGCTGGGGTTTACTAAGGTTAGGGAGAGGTTCACTCTTAACAGCAGATTCATTCTTCCGAACATTAGTTGACTCTTCTCTTGAAAGTTTGTCGATATATTCTTTGACCGGATTTTTTGCACCTCCAAGTTTTTGAAGCCACACTTGTTGGGCAGTGCTGAGGATATTATTAGTAAGCCTGCAAGAAAACTATAACTTATGAAAGCCATAAATAAATAATAAAAGTTAAGAAGAAACCGTAACAGAAAACAAGCAATACTTGATAAGACTCGAATTAGGGAACGCAAAATTAGAACAGTTACAGTTAACAAGGTGGAACGATGAAAAACTTGTTTTCAACTATAGAGCATGCTATATTCTAGAAAAAAAAAGTGTACATACTCAATTGAGGAATAATTTGATAATATCATGTCAACTCTCAAAATGCAGTGACTACTCTCATAGATAACCTATTGGCTGTACGCCTGTAAGACAATCAAACTTATGATGGTGGCTTGAATCAAGTGTAATAGTATAGGATCTTTTCACATTCTTTCCCTGCTTTGCTCTCAAACACTTGAATTTCCATTGATCTTTTATCGGAAATGGGGTGCTCCTCGTACAAAAAGAAAAACAATAAAGGCTGCATCTATCATTGTGCTAAAGCAAATTTTACAACTATTTTGCAGTCAAGCATCTTCGAACTTCTTAAGACAATATTAATAAATATTCTGCTTGATTGGGAGACCTGCATTAGTGGCGCCTTGGAGTAACTGGAATAAACATTAATAGGTATTTTGATTAAATGATAGAACTGCACTGGTAGGAGGCAGTCAGTCAAAATGGGTCTAGGAGATTGCTCATATATTGGTTAAAAGACAACTTAATCTACCTCAACATTTTCAGATAAGAAATTTAAATAATTATGTTCACGAAAACTATTGAGAACCGAGTGATAGTGTGGTTGGCTGAGCCTCTGGTTGAGAGGCCACCACCAGGGCATGAAACATTAAGAGTTTGGACCCCTTGCTTTAAGACAAAGCCAGAGAGCTCTCTTCTCCGCATGGTTGAGCTTTTTTTTTTTTGAATTAACCATACATATCACCATCGTGATAGCAGATCATGTCAAACCAAGCTAGTAACACGACAGGCAAAAATACGCGATAGAAGACATGCTGATTACATAAACTTGACTCTGGATCATTTAAATAAATAGTAGTTCAGTTTAAAAGGTACCCTTACCAGTATAGACTTAGTCCAGAAGGTACAGAAAGAGCAAAATAACCGATTAGCAATGGCAAAAACTTTGTTACAGCTTGAGCACCTTGTTGGTTAGGATCATTGCTCTGCAAAACCAAACATCAAACAAATGATCAGCCATATACTCATGTTCGAGAAAAAAAAGGCATCGATATTCGAGTTTTCTCAATTCCCCAATTTTTTTCATCGATTAGTGAGAATTGCAAATTTTGAAGAAAAAAATTACCATAACACAGATATTTAATAATGTGTTTGGTTTGAGTCAACCAAATATAGGATGGGGTGGTCCATCATGGATCATTCTACGGATTTTAGTAGGACCACACATTCACATTACTCCGTGCACTAATCATTTGCTTGTGAGGGATGATGGTGATGATGGAGCAACCATTCCATTCCTCAAACCAAACAAGTCTATAATGGAGTGAAACAAGTTGACAAAGCAAGGATAGGATAATACATCACCATGCCACTAAACCAAACACTCGATAATGGAGTGAAACAAGTTGACAAAGCAAGCTATTTGATCTGCCAAAGAATCATGTGTGGTTGAGCAGAAGTTATTAAGCCAACTCATATATCGTATGGTTATTCATTAGCAGATCTGCTAGTTCATATACAAGGAACATTGCCCTACTCTTTATCATGTACTCATTAGTTAGGCCGCATAATCATGATGGTTATCAATTTTTAGAACAATGCCAAAGAGGTCAAATTCAATCAATAACACATTATTCATATGAATACTGAAGACAAGATGAATGTGTGCTTAGAGTAGAATAGTAGCTTCAGTGAATAAACATGTTCAGAAGCTGGTGAAACCGACCTGTGGTGGCTGCATTACTTGAGCAGATATGTATTGTGAAATGACAAGAAGAACTGGCAAGACAAGGTATGCCAAAGTGTCCGACCAGCCAAGAGGTGGATGGCCGTCCTACAATATCATCAATTAAACTGATGTCAGAAATATGAAACGGACTCCATATGACCCGGAATAATGTCAACCACCAATTTCAAATGGCCTTCCAAAGAAAATATTTATAAGTCACCATAAGGCGTAAAGCAGTATTCATAGGCCCAGAGCACAGAACCACAGATGTGCTTGCTTTACTAATTCATCATTTTAAAGCACATTAAAATCCCGTGCAATCATATCGGCGAATAAAACCAAACTCTAACAAACTTCAGACATCAGTTCCAGCAATAAAACTCATTGTTGTAGATCCCTCATATATTTATGGGAAACACAAACGCACTGATGCTGCATCATGCACGCAGCACACAGGAAATCGAAACTGGACTCATGAATTTTATTTTTAACCACACAAGTACAACAAGATTGTCATATGTAAGCTTCTCTGCAGAACAGATCAATCTTCATGGAAGCAAACAACTGAGCATTGCATCAAAGAGAATTCAACATGATCCGTAACAATATAAACTGCATGTGTAGCTCCAATTAGTTGCACTAGTTTGCTGTGTACAAAAAAGGCCTTGAAATATAAAATGCATATATGTAAGTCAGTGGAGCTCCGATAATTCTGCTCCACTCTTGTGCTGTATATAAAAATGGAATTAATCCTATGCTGTGGAACATCAAGTTATTGAAGCTAAGAATTTACCGTAAAAGGAAAAAGCCAGGATATACCCTGGCCATCTTGTCTAGCAGCAATTGTTGTAGGACCAGCCAAAGAAGGTATCCAAAAAAAGCCTTCAGTCAGAAGTCCCTTTTTGAATGAAGATACGAACACATCAGGTAATGTGAATGTTTACTGTTCAAATATAATGAAGAATGACAAAGACAGAATGGATGTCTCAGCATATCAACCTCATTAGCTACATTTGAGAGAGCTCTGTATAGACCAATCCAAACTGGTATTGTCACGAGGGTAGGCAAGCATCCTATTGCAGGAAAATGCCAAGGGAAGTATATGTGAATAAATAACAGAAGAATATATTCACATAAGAAGATGCAAAGCACAAGAGACAGTGATAGACATCTGAACCCAAATGAGAATACATTTCTATCAACACTTGGTATGCATTGAGGATTGGGGAGCATCCACTGATAGGAAAAGCACAAGGTATGGTAATTCAGAGCTAACCTGCAAGTGGGTCAACACCAGATAACTTGTATAAACGAGCGGTTTCAAGTTGTATCCTTTCCTGGTAGAACAAATAGAAGATTTACAAACCAAATGTAACTCCAGTTGAAGTCTAATTCCCTTCTGTAGAGTTTAGATATTGTATGTAGTCTAAAACACACTTTGGAAAAAACACTGCACTCAGTGTCTAGTTCTTAAGTGAGAGCCCTCCCAAGAAAAGTGAGCTTTTGTAAGCACAGCAGTCTATTTTAAACAGGGCTTAACTGCTTAAATGACACATACAATTTGATTTAGCTCATGGGTGAAATTACCGCTATTTGCTTGGTGTCATAATGGACTTTGGAACAAGCTATCAGTCCATAAGGATTTAATCTCGATGCTTTGTTACAAAACATCATAACAGATTCATGAGGCAAAAACTGAGCAAGATGAGAAAACTCGTCCTTCCACTTGACAAGGAGAGGACCTCAATTTACAGTACATGATGTTTCTACTGTTGGCAATAAAGGTTTACCCTCACACTGGTACAGTACACTACATATTAAATAATCCCAAGGTAAGAACATGTGCGGTGGTCCAACATAAGAACATGTGCAGGAATCTAACATATATTATTTTATAAACACATCAATATGTAAAGTGGAATCACCTGATCACCTGCATATCGTTCTTGAATAGCCTTCACTTGAGGTTGCAGTGACCTCATTGCAAGTGCAGACTCAACCTATAAGAAAACAACATAATGTGCTAGTTTCAGTATTGGATGCAAACTGAACAGATATAAACCATATGCACTGCTTTTAGCAGCAAGTAACACATCTGCCAAACTTTGAGGGCACATCTAAGCAATATCCAGATAATAGAAATTTCTCTGGCAAGCATCTTCAAAGGAGAAATATAATGTAAGCACCCCAATAGGTTCCATAGGACTAAAAGAATGTAATTGGTACTGAAAGATGATGCTAAGAATTCATAAGTTCAATGTCTGAAACACATAGTAATGAAAATGAGCTTGCCAAACTCATTCTCCTTTGCATCATCCAAAGATGCCAGTAACTCTTGTAACCAAAATGCCAGCGTAAAGAATAAAAGGAAGACAACTAATGCCCAGTAGTGAACTTCACCCCACATTATGCAGCACATGACCCTCCCACAAAAAAGGTGTAGCATCAGGCAATATATGCATAATTTCCGGCAAAAACAAATAAATGCAAGATTCCAGCTGATTAGTTTTCCAAAAGAAAAAAAGATGCAGATGACTGGGAGTGTATGTTTTTAATTCTGTAGCATTTATTGATAGTAGGTAATGCTTGAATGCCAAATTTAACCCGTAAGACCCAATCTCATTTATTGTTCCTGGCTCACAGAGCAAAAAATTCTTCTCCCAAGGAAAATCATGTGTTTCACATTTCTCTAACCACAGTTACAGCATTAAAGCTTCTTCCACAAAGCACTGATAGAAAGGATGAAGTCATGCATTAATTGCTTGATCAAATGGGAAGGTCCTGCAAGGCATCACCATTTTCTAGGATATCCTTGAAGATACAGCCAGTAGACATAAGAAAGAGAAATACTACCGCGATGCCAGTTATGTAGGACAAGTCATTTATTCAAGAATCGATAAATATCTCAATCAATTTTGCTGAGCTGCAGTTGAGTATAAGTGCACTAAGAGTAAATAAATCATGCACAGAAGAAAAAACAAGTACCCTTCACTATTTACTTGAATAACATTTATGGATATTCAACAGTTCATCTACATTCAACAGTTCAACTATATCTAGTTTTTTTTTATCCTGACTGTACAAACATAGCATAGAGATTTACCTGCTTCTTTGTAAGAGGAAATGTAGCAGCCTTAACAAGAACAGTGAGGAGAATGATCGCAAAACCATATGAATAGGGAACATGGAGAGCTGATAGACCATCTTTCAGAACCTGTCGATGGGTAAAATGTATATCAACTGATGAATGTGTTCGAGCATGATATACACAGTATAAACATATAAGAAGAGGGTGCAGACTGAGAATAAGAAAAAAAAACATAAGACATGTGCACAGATTATACCAGTACATATAATAATAATTAGCAATAGTCCATATGTAACTAGAGGGGTCATTTTTATGATCATATGGACAAACTTGCAGGAAAATGGAATGCAAAAACTGATTCTCTTCATCTCTTTCTCAGCATTAGTGAAAAGTACTTCTTATGTTTCTTTTTATAGGAATTTTAGGATGTGAAAGACTTTGGAAGCATATGCATGTTATTGCACGAAAGTTGTAGCAATAGATTTGTGTTTCATAAATATTTTAATATGATATTGATAGCAATTGGCAACACATTGGTCAAAGCATATATTTAAAGACTTCGCAAACCCTAATATGCCCTATAAAGTGAAACGGAGTAAATTTTTCATCTTCCATATCTAACATCTTTTTTGAGTTGTGCAACAGCAGAATTTGGTATTTCCGTTCCCAAAGAGTCAAAAGAAGCACGGACAGATAATGCAATAAACTATTGTGCACTTAAAACACACTAATCAGTAACTATTGCAATTAACCAGGCACCAATCATTGCATGCAGCCATTTCCTTTCCTCATAAACGCGATTGAACCTTATCCTTCAGTCCATCTTCCTGCCTAGCACTCTAGTAGTGCCTTTGACAACTCAATTTCAACTAATGCACTTGGGGCATGGATGTCAGGGAAGTTTATTTTATGTGAAATGTCAACAAAACTTTAGCCGATTAGCGGGCGGAAGAAACACACTAGTTGTTAGTAGGCCCTCAAGTACAGCAGCAATTACACATATCAGTATCAACAGTGTGTGCCAGCAGGAGTGCAGGTCTAAATCAGAGTTATCGAACTAGTGATAGTAATTCGTCTTCGTAGCAAAATATATAGGTAGCAGCTGCTACAATCACTGGAGTAACAAAACCTTGGCTACATAGCTACATGAGAAGTTCAGATATTTAATTAGAAATTTGAATAGGCTATGCAGTGACAGGGCATGGCAATTTTTTGACCTCCCCATAAGCTATATGAAGCTATTGCCAAAAAGGTACGCAGACTCTTGCAGGGATGGTGGTTTCCTTGGTGTTCAATCCTGCTACACTTGAACTTACTCAACCAAGTGCCACCAAATGTTCAGCACTGGCTAAAACGTCCCGCTATTTTTTATATAAAAATACTAACAATTGCACTGCGTCAAGTGGGCGTTTAGAGAGTCAATAAATCCAGTCCTGCGAGCATGTTCAGAAAGTGTATGCTCCTTCGGCAACAACACACAGATCACTCCCACTCCACTCCCGGAGCAACACGGCAACCTAGTAAGCAAGCAGTTGGTTCAAGCTAACATTCCTCCGCTCGTGCCATAGCATTTCTCGCGCAAAGATGGGGAGGTCACAGTCAGCACACAGCTGCGCGAAATCCCAAAATAGAACACGGAAGACGCGTCCACACACGGGCAGTCACGGGAAGCAACTCACGCAACCAGGGGATAAACCCACACAATTGAGCCGGGCCAGGGGAGCACGCGAAGGCGCGTCGTCTCGGGCGGGAGGGATGACAGAGCAAGAGCAGGAGGCGCACCTTGAGCACGGTCTCCATGGAGTTGGTGATGACGGAGAGCCAGTCCCCGGCCGCCTCCTTGGCGTCCACCGCCACCGCCTCCGGGGCCGCACCGGAGACGGCGGCGTCCGCGACGGTGTAGAGGAACGCCTCGACGCGGCCGAGCAGCTCGCCGGCGTCGGCGGGGCCGAGCGCGGCGACGGGGCGGAGGCGGGGGCGGCGGAAGCGG
>OAMR01000089.1:2563575-2605296 GCA_900205405.1 Echinochloa crus-galli
CCCCCCCCCCCCCCCCAATCACCAGCTCTTCCTTCGTGTCCCAGCGCTACAAGGGCACCCATGCAGATCTTCCAGTACTTACATGTAACCTGCAATAACACCGTGGTGTAGAGGATGGCCCTGTGTGTGTACTAATATCACTGCCAGTGTGTTATGGGCAACAGTATATGCATAGCAGTTTTATAGATGCCATTCTCCATGTACCATGAAGAGAAGAATCAAGAATGGAGAGGCAATAATAGGGCGGGTATGCATACGACCCTTCATTTTGCCATAAAATTTCATTATTTACCCCACTGTAGTTTGGTTAGAAAAGGAAATTATCTTTTTATGTGTCTAAATTCAGTACTTCATTGTGAAAAGGAGTAACAAGGTGCATGTTCTTTTTCTCGTTTAATTGCCATAACTGAACACTTTATGCAATGTCATGACTCCAAATATATCTGCAATATATCATTTTTGTCTAGAAGCGATTCATTTGCATTGTGATTATGATATTACCCGTTCATATGTTGGTTGAGCATGATATTGTTTCTCATTGTTGCATTGCCAATAGGACAAATACTCCTTTAGTGTAATCTTTGTTTGCAATATGTTATGTTCTGCAGGACGCAAGTTTGATTGGTGTTGACAGTCTTGGTATTGACGTATGGGCTTTTTTCTGTCTTGGAAGCTAGGACCATTCGATTCTCATTCAGTATGCAGGTTAGTTATTAGGCTTAGAATTTGCAAATCACCTTGGTTCTTTTGATGGAACCTAGAACAATAAGGACACTTGTTGAGGTTTTGGCTTCACCGGTGAAGGAAGGTTGGCCATGTATGGCCTCTAGCATGTCTCCGGAAATAGAGTTTAGTTTCTGACAAAGAAGAAAACAAATAAAGGCAGATGCCGGTTCTTGTCAAATATGCAACTGCAAAACCTTGACCGGAAGATAGGTGTGCCAGAGGCGCGCCGCAGACTCTAGTGAACTATGAAGTTTTAACCACGGCAACGACGAGTGATTGGGGAGTTACAAGATGGCTGCTACATGCACACTACTTATATTTAGTATTAGGCTTATATTTTATTTTTCTATTATTCAACTTGTGAAACTGAATTTTGCCATGACCCTGTCTCACCTGAGAGCAAATAACTAACTTGTGCAAGCAAGTTTAGGCTTCCCACCATTTTGAATTGATTATGCTGAAAACTGGCTTCTCAAAACCTAACCTCCGCACCCTATCCTGCATGTGTACTTACGGGATGTAAATTCGTCTCTTCATGACAAGCCGGTTTGTTTGGGTATAGTGTGCTTACCGATGCTTATTGCTCAAAAGATCATCAATCCTCTGCCGGTCTGCCCAGTTCACAGATTCCCATTCCCACCCAAAAATAAAGAAAAAAAGAGCTGGAGTATAAATAGTATATTTAGCCAATTGATAGACATTTTTTTTTGTTAAACCTGAGCTGCTCCAAGAAGCACCATAGATGATTCACAGATAGGCTTTCCAACGAGATGAACCAGACATCACTGTTTTTTTTTTACAAACGTCCAGCAGAGTAAACCAGTGCTGGAATTTATGCACAGCACTTTCGATCAGCTATTAAAAGGCTACTGAACAAAGCTGTGATCAAGGGATTCCTAACTCAGTTGGCATATTGCAGGAAGACCTCCAGTTCTCAGTATGGTAAGTGGCTTGCAGCTCAGACAACCTGCCCGTAGTTTTGCTAGTCAGGTTGTCTCTTTGTTCTCAGGTCATCTCGATTCAACCAAGAAATCGAGGCGTAATTTTCCAGCAAGAACAGCTAACATCAACATTGCAACCAAACTGACTATCAGGTTCGAACATTGATTCAAGCAGTTTGCAGAAACTAACGGAATAAAACAATAAGTACATGCAAATTCACGAAAGTGATTACATCGAGAAATTTGGCCAACAGTTTCAAAATGAGCAGGATTGTGTTCTATTCTTGGTTGAGAACTTAATCTAGTAATTTGGGTAATTTTCAACAAACCATGAATGAACTGGTAATTTGGTATTGCCAAACTATATTCACAGCTGTATGCACCAAAATGCGCTGCCATATTTAAACAGGTATACACTAACACCTCAGAAGTCAGAAATCTCATCGGAACAAAAACCATGTCTCCTCCGTGGATTCATTTACACCGGCATCGAATCAGGTCAGCACAGAACATATTGTCAGAGAGTGCTCATGAGAACCAAAAAAAAATGGTTTATTTCATATGTTAAGTCGACAACAGATGGATATAAATGTCTAGAAGCAAGCAAATTAAGAGGGGTTGGTTCCGGTGGAAAATTATCCACGATGGCAAGCATTTAGCTTCGGCCAGTTCTTTTCAAAGGAAGTATATCAAATCGCACAAATCAAATCACAAACGAAAATTTACTTAAAAACGAAAAAACTTAAACAAACTAGTAAAGCATCCGTTACAAAATTTCATGAGCCTTTCCTCATGCTCATCTCTCAATCCTAGCCCAAAAAATGTGAAAGGGGCAGCCTAATCAGAAGAACTAAGCCTGAGCCGGAGCAGGAGCAGCACGAGCTGAGGCAGGTGCAGGCAGCGCAGGGAACTCAACGGCCAGGTTCGGAGCAGGGGCAGAATCACGGTGGAACCCTGAGTTGCCGCACTGCTGATAGCGCCTCTGGTGCTGCCCGTCCTGCTGCTGCCGGTAGTAGCCACCATTGCCAGCGCGCTGCTGTTGGAATCTGCCAACGTTCCCGCCCTGCTGCTGCTGGTAGCCATTGCCTTGGTAATCACCATTGCCCCTGCCGTAGCCGCCATTGCCCCTGTATTCATCGCGGCGGCCATAGTAGTCACCCCTCGGAGCGCCATTGCCTCGGCCATTGTAGGCACCCCTCGGAGCGCCATTGCCGTTGTGGAAACCAGCTTTGTTCTGGGCAGCCCTGCCATTGCCGCCACGCCCAGAGACCCGGGGCTCGGTGCTGCTGTCACGGCTGCCACCCTGGAAACCACCATTGAAGCGACCACGGACAGAAGAGCCATCTTCCTGATCATACTGATCATAGACACGCCTTGGTGGCTGCCTGAAACTAAGGTCCCCGAGGGGGATGATAACCTGAAAATAGAGTAGTTTACACTGAAACTAAGGTCCCCGCACGGCACATCAAGTTGACACTGAAAGGTAGTGCTTTAAGGAATTACCTTCTTAGATTTTCCATCCTTTGTACCAACATCCTTTCCATCATCCTTTGTAGCAGCCTCCTTTCCATCATCCTTTGTAGCAGCCTCCTTTCCATCATCCTTTGTAGCAGCCTCCTTTCCATCAGTCTCTTCTGTTTCTTCCTTCTTGCTGGCCTCCTCAACCTTAGTCTGAGCCTTTTCTTTCTTCTTGCTGGCCACCTTAACTTTAGGCTGAGCCTTTTCTACCTTGATGACAGCTTCCTCATCATCCAGCTTCTTCTCCAAGACCTTAAAGCCATTAAATTCTTCAGCAGTAACCTTCCTCACCTCAGTTTTCAAGGCCTCGGAGGGCTTCTTTTTCTCCTCACGTATCTTCTCATACTCAGCAAGGGTCTGTTCAAATTTATGAAGGTCAGTAAACAACTGTGAAACAAGAAACGAAAGAGAATGCATGGGTATTCAGAGATATGTACCTTTTTCTCCTCTTCCTTGAGATTACCCGTTAGCGGTTGCTTGTCAACCTCAGAATCTTGCTTCTTCGCCTTCTCAGGCTCATTGCCATTATTTTTCTTAGAATTTCTTTTCTTCCTCTTCTCAGAGCCATTGACCAGAACCTTTCGGAAAGTTCCCTTGCCTTGTCCATTGCTAGAACCATTTTGGGCAGCACCCCTGGCAATAAAGCATAACAACATTGATAAGCATCAGATCAGAAGCGTTACACCTACACAAGGAGATAACGAAATCATCTGCAGATGTTGTAGAACTGGAAGACAGATCTTACCCTGCAGAGTTTTCTGATACAGAAGCAGGCACAGCATTGGAATTATCAGCACTAACTTCCTTCTGTTCTGTCTCGCTGGCAGACACTGCTTTCTCTTCAGGCTTTCCATCAGCCTCTGTTCCAGCATCAGACTTCACAACGGGCCTGTACACCTGCTTCTGCTTCATCCTGGGCTGGCCCTGACGGTACCCACGCCTCTCACCACCATTGTTGTATTGCCCATTGTTGTAGTTGTTGTAGTGGTCCTGACCTCTCTCTACTTGCTGCTCGTCATCAAGCACCTTGGTTTGATCCTGGTTGTTGTCCCCACCACTGTTGCTACCATCGTTATTGTTGGAGACATTGCCATTGGCATCATCACAATTGCTTCCGGAATCAGCTTCTTCGCCCTGTGATTTCTTGTTCTTCCCCGGCAAAGGAATACCATGCTCCTTATAAAAAGCATCTCTCCGCGGCAAAATTATCGCCTCCTCCATTCTGATCTTCCTCTGCTCCTGCCTAAGTTTCCTTTGCTCCTCCACCAACTTGGTGACACGGGCTTCATTCCCTCCTTGCAACTTCAATTTCGCTTCCTCCGCCCTCAGTTTTATCAGAACCTCCTTCAACCTTTTCATCTCGTGCTCACATTTTGTTACACCTGGCATCCAACAAGTAAGAGCATGGCAGGGTGAGACGGGAATTACTTGACATATTAAAACAGATGCACACATAAGAATTACTTGACAGCCTTCCTATTACCAGTCAGTAAAAACGGCATAAAGTGATGGCACACCTTACCTACGTCACCAGAAAGAAAATTCGACATAAACAGCAAGAATACACCACGCGCTAATACCGTGAAACACATAGTAGATTTAATTAATCGAACAAGATGGGAATTAGGAATCACATAACTAGCCATCCTAGCATTCATAATGAATCTGATCACCATCCTAGCATTCATAATGAATCTGATCACCATCCTAGTATTCATAATGAATCTGATCACCACGTAACAGCACGCATACAGATTGACAAACGGGACATAGGACATAAGATTGAACGGCGAACAATACGAACGAATCGATCTACACTAAGCTAGCTATATATCCCCATCACAGCAACCAACCCAACCAGGACACGCAAGCAAGATCGAAACAGCAATCCATCATCATCTAATCTATCTAGATTCTAGACGAGGGGGATCGATGGCTGGGGATATATACGTACCATTGTCGTGCTGCAGCCTGGCGTAGTAGGAGTACTTGAGCTGCGTGGCCTTCTCCTGGGCGGCCTGCTCGGCGGGGTCGTCGCTTGCCTCGGCGAGCTTGGCGGCGGCGGCGGCGGCCTCGGCCTCCGTCTGCTTCTTGGACACGACGACGGAGACGGCGGCGTCCCCGCACTCGCCGTCCGCGAGGTCGAGCAGGTCGAAGTTGTAGGTGGCCATTGCGCGCGCGCGCAGGAGCGAGACGGCGGCGGAAACCCTAGCCCGCCCGCCGCGCGCCCTAAACCCTCGAAACCTCTCAACTCGAAGGCGGCAGGCGCTGCTGCTCTCGCTCTCGACTCGAATCGATCCGATCGATCTGATGATGGGTGGAGGCCGGATTGGCTTGGTTGCCGATATGGAGGGAGGGGGCGCCGCGATTTATAGCTCCGGCTCCGGGACGCGGCCGTTGGATCGAGTCCGGCTCGGAGGCCGGTTTCCACGCCGCATCCGCCGTTGATTGCTTTGATTTCCGACTCGGCCGGGCTCAGGACTCGGGGTCGATCGGAGCACCTCGATGTCAGGTTGCACCAGGACTCTATCTGGCTTGCTGGCACGACACACCAAAGAAAAACGTGCGACACTAAAATACTATAATAGCATGCAGTATACGAGACGGGTAGGCTCCACAAACTCGATCTGACACGACCCAATCAGCTAGCTCGATCATAAACCGGCCAGCAGGCTAGCTGCAGCCTGACACGCTCGAGATCTTACGTAGTACTACGTTGCTGTGCTACTGCGAGGACCTCGCTCTCGTACGTGAATAAGCAGGCGAGATGGCGGGAGGCGGCGGCGGCGGCATCAAGGCGAGCGCCAACATGTGGGCTCTCCTCGCCAACAACGACGACCCAGGCGACAACGAGGCGGCGGCCACGAGACCTGACGGGGACGACGCCGCCAAGGGCAAGGGACCCGAGCAGCAGCAGCAGGCGGCCACCGACGAGCCGGAGAGCCGCAGCGGGGTCGGCGGCGGCGGCGCTGCGGAGTACGGTCATCGCAACAAGGACAAGAAGGCGGCGCGGAAGGAGAGCAACAAGAAGCAGAAGAAGCAGCCGGCGGCCAACGGCGAGGTGAGCTCCGACGTCACCGGCGCCGGGGAGCGCCAGGAGCACAAGGCGCCGCCAGCCCCGGCGCCGTCGATGAGCACAAACGGGGAGGACGACGACGGCTACAGCTCGGGTCAGTCTGACAGCGACGAGGAGGACGAGGGCGAAGCTGCGGTGGCGGGCCGCAGCCGTTGCCGGGAGTTGTTGCGCTTGATGCTCCATACGGCCCTTGTGATGGTCATCACTTCCATCTTGGTCAATGTTGCTGCTCCTGTTGGCAACGCCGGCCCTCCATCATCATCTGTGCTGTCGATCAGTGCATAATAACATCACGCCGAGTCGTGGGAAGCTGCATCGATCGTCTTAATAGTTAGTAATACCACATGTTTGTTTGATTGCTGAAAGTCGGAACATTAGGAATACGATTGATCAGTCAACAGTCAAACATAGTATTGCAGTACAAATCTATTAGCAACGTCTAGCATTTTATTCAACAATCTTATTTCAATCATGTGGATGCGCATCGTTCTATATATATCATCTACGTTTCTTATTACAGCTGCTGACTGCACTCACGCACGAATATTAAATGGATGTCACTTGAACAACGTTTCGATCTCCCTCTGATATTTTGCCGTCACTTTGTCCCTTCTTATTTTCATGGTGGGTGTCATCAGACCGTTGTCGATCTGAAATAGAAAATATTCTCAGCTTGCAAGCAAGAGAACTTCTATATATTATAAATACGACTGAAAACGTACCGTAAATGGTTCATCAACAATCATGATAGGGCCAATGCGAAAAGAGCAATGTGCGGTCCTGAAATTTGTCCACAAAATATTTCAATGCTTGCTCTTATCTAACTGAAGTGTCAAATAGTCAAATCATATATCAAAATTACTATCATGAAACAGTGTCACGTGCGCAGAAAGAAAGGCACCGTCCCAAAACATCCATGCATGTCTGTAATTATCTCCCGAACAACCAGCAGAAAACATGTACCTCTTCTTAATTCTCTTCGCCCATGTTTAAATAATCCCAACAGTAAGAATAGGGCAAAGAATGAGAGAAGAGCAACTCTTACCAGGTTCTCAGCTCACCATATAGCATGCTCATGATCTTATCTTTCCCTAGTTCACCATTCTCATCAAGGATGGACTTCCTTTTCGCTTCTGCCAAAATTTCGTCGTTGTTGGGAACAATTATGGCACCAAGACGCCGTTGATCCTATGCAAAGAACCACGGCAGGAACTTTATCACTTAACGGGCACTAATCTATTTATAATTGCTGTATCCAAATCTAATCTCATCGCCACAAAGAAGTCTGTAAGATTAATTTGGTACATGTATGTGTGCAATGCGGTAGCAGTGTAACACCAGACAGTTTCAGATAATGGCATGCGTTTTTTCTTCAGAATATTTTCCCTAGTTGCATCAGGAAAAAGAATGTTCCCACAAATTTAATGGAACCTAAATTGATTGTAGTGATGATCGCATATCTCTTACCTGGCCAATCACAACTATCTGATTAATCAAGTTACTCCTGCCGGCTGCTTCCTCAATCTCAGCAGGTTCGACATTTTCACCTGCAAATGAGATCGTCAAGAGCAGTGAAGAATCATATGATACCCAAGTAGACTACCGGTGCACAACATCAATCGAATAGTAAGTTGCATAACAAAATCATAAATAGTTGACCAAAAATAGATTTATGTAACAGATTAGATTCTGAAAAAAAAATGAGAGATTAATATATTCTAAACCTGTAGATAGGACTATTGTATCCTTCGCACGCCCTTCAAGAACAAGCATCCCTCCACACTTGCGACTTGGCCCTACGGCATGGTGAGGTACAATCCAACCTATATCTCCAGTGCTGAACCAACCCTCTTGATCCAGAGCTTCAGTTGTAGCTGATGGGTTCTAATGACACAAAAAAATGTGAGAGAAAGCTGAAAAAGATTCATGTAATATTATTATTCTGACCATGGTGCCTTAACATGGATTATAAGATTTGAATAGTTTGATTTTAATGTCCATTTCACTTTTGGCTATACCCATCAGACCATAAACACCATACTGAAGGATTAATATATTAAGTAAAACGTGAAATTATAGAAATATTACATCTCATTTTTTGTCAACTATTTACCAAACATAACAAGCTGTTAATATTCCGGACCACATCCTTAGTTGACTATGAGTCCAAACAATCTAAAACCATGTTCCACAAAGAAACAAGTAATTCTCATGAAGAGTAATAATCAGTTCATTTCTACCAAAAGAAAGTGTTACTTCCGCCAGCAATATATTAATGGAACATCAGTATCAGTCTAGTTTAGATTTGGCAATTGATTTGTATCAGTAAAGGAAGGAAATAGAACCTTATAGTATCCCTTCATCACTTGCGGCCCTTTAATTTTCACAATCCCCTTTGAACCATCTGGAAGTGCCTCACCGGTCTCTATGTCGAAAACCTTGATTTCAGTATGCTTTACTGGGTGGCCAACTGTGCCAAGAACCTTCAATTGACATAAACTACTGATGTTAGAACTATCATATGTACGGAGTAATAAATAGCAAACAGTATGCATGACTGTATCCATTTAAGCGTTTCCTCATCTTACATTACAAAATGGCCGTCTAGCGGCAACAACAGGAGAAGTCTCAGTTAGACCATAGCCGTTTTGTACTTTAATGCCAATGGCCTGAAAGAACAAAACATTGATAAAGCTATTGACATTATAAATAAGAAGTTTATTGACAACCCTCTACCTCAAAAAACTCAGCAACTCTGTACCTCAAAAAACTTATCAACATGCATCGGAAGACTTCCACCACCACTAATACCGGCCTGCAAGTTATCACAGAAACCATGTGATTTATAAGTATTTGTTTTGACAGGAGTTGTGGAAGGTCAACTTAAACTCAAAACTGCAAGGACCAATGATGTAACACAGAAAAATAATATGAAAAATTAATGTACCTTTGAAATCCCGATTGCTGAATGAATTTTCTTGTAGACTAGAATCTTCGCCAGATTATGCAAAGGCCACAGAAATGCGGCAACAAATCTTGCCCGCAGCCACTTCACCATATAGATGATGAATGATGGTTCAACAGGATTGTTTGACAAAACTGTTCCCTTTCCAATGGAAGAGAAAAAAAAATAAGAAAAAGAAAGAGTCAAGCAGAGAAATATACCACAAGCAGAAATAACGAGGAAGTTCTAGATCATCTGTTTATTAAAGAATAAAAAAACAAAGTATAGCATCTTTAAAGTAGATTTCCCTGCAGCTAAGTAATGAAAGTAACTTATGCTAACTCGGTGTCGGTACCTCATAGATCTTCTTTGCCTCCATATATAGTAAGCTTATCTTGATAAGTGAAAGAGCAATAATCTTTCGAGCAGCCGAACTGGAAGAGATCTGCCTATGAATGGAACTGTACAAAATGAACAAGAAAATTAGGAGATGGGAGAGACTTTCCAAAGTGTCACTACTCACTACTTGCAACCATTTACAGTAAAAAGTAGTTGCAACCTGCGTGTGGACCTATTAATGACAAATAATTTCCTGTAGTACATAAGTGGTTTATTATTATCCTCTCTCCACTCTTTTTTTATTGAAGTTATTGAGTTTTCGCAGTTCCGTGATGTGACTGAGCAATTGATTTTTGTTTTAAGAATTAACAATTCTAATACTATAATGAGATACTATAGACAAATCTAGAAATATATTTTAAATATGTCAAACATTGATATTTTTAATATACTGATGGACAACTTTTAGAAAGTGTGTCCAGACCGTCTATAATACATCAAATAAAAAAGAACAGAAGGAGTAGTAGAACAACTAACCTGTACAAAGTTTCATAGACCAGCGGCACTGATATAATATACTGAGGTTGGTAACGCTGCAAATCTTCCTATCAAAGAAGATAGAAGAAGATGTCAAAATGCCCTAAGGAACTTCAGCATCTTCTGCAACAGATAAACAATACAACTAGTGAACAACAACACGGATTGAAATGTACAAAGGAGTTCTGAAGATTGCTGCATGCTAAAACGAGATCTGACCCATTTTGCAGCTTTTAGTAAGTTGATAAAGAATAATACAGCTTACTCATGGAGCCGAGCACACAAAATACACTATGAGACCACAAGAACTGCTCAATAGCATTTACTAGGTGCTTTGTGCAGAAACAGACTATAGTAAGCATCCTTAATAACATTACAATTTACATGATGCCTAATGCTGAAATTATTTATAGTAAGGTAATTTATGCTGAAATATACGAAAATCATACCTTCAGGTACTTAACAGTGGTGTAAACTTGCTGGATTCCATAAGTAAAGATGAAGTACTCACAGGCACGCTCATAAGCATGCCATGGTGGAAGCATGCTTAGGAATCTATCACCAGGCTCTGCCGGTACAATTTCCCACAAATTATTTATCTGTGGAACATAATTGAATAAAATGTCTATAAACGAGAAATATAAAACATAAGCACTTTAACTTGGTTGAAATAGTTATAGGGCATTCAAGGAAAAACCATATTATTAGTTAGCATGAGTTCTCATACCATACGTATTAATAAATCACATCAAGATTATGAAACAAAATAGTAGCTATTACAGGTTTTATAAGATTGTAGCTATTACAGGTAAAGATTAAAATTATAATGTTCTATCTTTACCTGGTGCAAAAGATTTCGGTGGGTAAGCATTACCCCTTTAGGTGTGCCACTTGTTCCACTAGTATATATCAGTGTGGCCACATCTTCAGGACTAATAGTTTCAAACACATCTTTCTGACCTGACAAATGACAAACAACAGTTCCATTGACTAGCAAACTTGTGAAAAGGCAACTGTATACGGGTGCAAGTTGACTAGAAGTACCAGAGAGTATTGAACATGCAATTTCCATGCTTTGCCGAATTGTACAGTACTGCAGGTATAATAATCTATGACAGTATCATTGAAGATAAAAGAATTTATGAAGGACACAATGAATCTATTGCATGATACAGCAGTATCATGTCATCGAAGAAAGGACGAATTTTCTAAGAACTAAAAGTTGTTTAGGATTTTTTTCACCTTTTGTTGTAATACTTAAATCAACAGATTCCCAATGAGTGCTTCTTAGCAAGAATCAGTTTGGAGTGGGGCAGAAACAAGTTAAGTGTTAAGGTCTTGATATAACTTTTCGCAAAAACAAGGTCTTGATATAACTTTTCGCAAAAAGGTCTTGATATAACCAAATGATCAGTGTTGGAGTATGTGTTGGCCCTATAGAGGCCCGGCCCATCTATGAGGCCCATGTATCTCTTCTATATATCCCACCCTCTAGGGTTGGGGAATACAACAATCATACACTGTTACAATCAGGTCAAGCATTAAATCATTTAGACAGGACCATACATCCTAAATATCACAGGGCATGAACTGAGCTAGGTGTGGGCGTACAACCCCACCATCCAGGTTCAAGTCCTCTTCAACTCAAATTTGGGTGCCGTCTCTTCTTATTTACATGCCACCTAGTTTCTCTTAGGTTGCTTGAGTTTTTTTTTAAAAAAAAAGAAATATCTCAGGCACATCTATTAGCTGTTGGATGCTTATTATGGCCTTATGGGGTGTGATGCCATCTAACACTATGAGAAAACCGCAGGGTAACATAACTTATGATTTTATTTACTGCTAGAAATAGCAAAACAACAGAAGAACGAGTCCATAAAAATTAAAATACAATTCTTAAAGAAACCACACTGTCAGATGATTGTTAATTATGATCCATACTACATTAAGATATCACATAAAAGGTACCTTGCTGACTGGACAATCATCAATGACGAAGGAAGCTGCTCATGTATTGGACAGTAGTTATATGAAACCCTCTAGATAAATTACATAAAAATGATGAACATATAATCAAGCATATAAATTCCTAAAACATATAGGTAGCATCGTACTGTATAGCTTTAGGACACATCTTTATCTATTACTGAAAAATCAAGGGCAAGCTGATATTTTGTTGTCTAGTATCAGTAACAGTCAAATGCCACAGCTAAGGCATTGCTAACATTCCAGTGCTCCAGCAGAAAATATCAGAAAGATAGGAACCACGGGATTATCACCAGAAAAGTAACAATAATGGGGAATCACAGTGTATGCTACCATCTCAAAACAAAATAGTATGTTACCTTGATCTGCAACTAGCCACCGGCATGAGTTATCAGCAAAAAGAGCTAGCTTTTCATCTGGAGCAACACCAATGGCCCTTAGACCTTGAGAAAAATCCAATATTTCTTGTTCGAGCTGATAAGAACATGAGTTAGCAATTAGATACCATATATTTCTGACCATTAAAGCTCTCGAATAAATGTAACTGTATATTCTATATGTGATAGAAAAGGTGAATATCTTTAGTTGATGAGAAAGCGTGGCTCAGATACAGCACTACTCATTATTGTTACTATTTTTGTGCATCTAAAATAAAATCACGCAGAGAAAAAAAAAGAAATATCTCAGGCACATCTATTAGCTGTTGGATGCTTATGTTATGGCCTTATGGGGTGTAATGCCATCTAACACTATGAGAAAACCGCAGGGTAACATAACTTATGATTTTATTTACTGCTAGAAATAGCAAAACAACAGAAGAACGAGTCCATAAAAATTAAACTACAATTCTTAAAGAAACCACACTGTCAGATGATTGTTAATTATGATCCATACTACATTAAGATATCACACAAAAGGTACCTTGCTGACCAGAAAGAAACAGTGCGTTACGGCTTTCTCGACCAAGTTCGGTGATATCTTTGTAGCTGTAAAGTGGTACATCCTTCACAGTTTGGCTATCTATGCATGATTTGTCACCCCAAAGTAGCACAATGAATCTTGGATTAATCCTCGATATGAAAGATTCTGCAAGCCGGTTAAAGAATTGAGGACTGTCCACAACAAGTGCAATGCTGTGATGGGGAAAAACAATAAATCCATAATCACAACATGAAAGTAAATAAAAGATATAAACGAATATATGTACTGAATAAGTATCATGGAGAAGCATAAACCACCAATAGGACTATAATCTCTCTGCCTATGATTCAAGAGTTGATATGATACATAATTTATCAAGTTTGATGAATGAATCTGCTTTGCATATTTATAAGTTGTGCAATATGATGATATTCAGTAAGTAACCAATCTTGCGCTGAAAATGTGATGCCTATATTCCATTGTTAAGTTCAACTGTTCAAGGCAAAACAATCCAATTAATATACCTGACATGCATATTTCTTGGGATCAAATTTCTGACAACCTAGCATATGATAACAACAGCCCATTACAAATATTTTTGCCTACCGTAGATATCAAAAAGCAAGCAGAGTCACATGTTCGAGTAGGTTTATTTTAAGGTTGACTATTTGATCCCTATATTAATAGGATACTGCAGTTCATTCAGTTCTTACGTTAAATCTGGCTGGAAAACATAACTTGCACCCACACTGCATATCCCCTCCAAACCAAAGCAAATAAATTGAAGAATTCAATTTATTAGCCATTTTGAAATGAATGGTCATCTATAGATGAGTGATTTGGCTGTGTTAACAGAAACTATTTCTTCTTCATTTTTTTATTTTATTACTGCTATAAGAGAATTTGAGGGTTGAAGTCTCATAACGCCATTTGTGTTAAAGGAGATGAAGTACCAGGGCTTCATTTAATGTCATGTCAGGCTGGAATTTCCTACAGCTCTAACCCCTTATATGGCGAAATCTATTATGTAAACTCCAATAAATGATTTGAAATTCAATGTTACCAGAGAATTGAATAAAACTCACCTCTCTGAATGAGTGTATATTTGAAACAATTCTTCATCGGACGATCTTGTTCCTCTAACAACGTTGATAGCACCAGTTGCCATGATTCCTGTATATCATGTGTTGGGGACAATCATCAATGACGAAGGAAGCTGCTCATGTATTGGACAGTAGTTATATGAAACCCTCTAGATAAATTACATAAAAATGATAAACACATAATCAAGCATATAAATTCCATACATATAGGTAGCATTGTACTGTATAGCTTTAGGACACATCTTTATCTATTACTGAAAAAACAAGGGCAAGCTGATATTTTGTTGTCTAGTATCAGTAACAGTCAAATGCCACAGCTAAGGCATTGCTAACTTTCCAGTGCTCCAGCAGAAAATATCGGAAAGGTAGGAACCACGGGATTATCACCAGAAAAGTAATATAATAGGGAAATCACAGTGTATGCTGCCATCTCAAAACGAAAGAGTATGTTACCTTGATCTGCAACTAGCCAACGGCATGAGTTGTCAGCAAAAAGAGCTAGCTTTTCATCTGGAGCAACACCAATGGCCCTTAGACCTTGAGAAAAATCCAATATTTCTTGTTCGAGCTGATAAGAACATGAGTTAGCCATTAGATACCATATATTTCTGACCATTAAAGCTATCGAATAAATGTAAATGTATATTCTATATGTGGTAGAAAAGGTGAATATCTTTAGTTGATGAGAAAGCATGGTTCAGATACAGCACTACTCATTATTGTTACTATTTGTGTGCATCTAAAATAAAATCACGCAGAGAGCCTCAGTGAATTTAATGGCTTTCGCAATCATGTTCATTTTCCTTTAAAGGTGATCACTCAGTAGAGGAAGAACAAGAACATTTATGAAATGCCAATCTCCCTTGCTTTCCTGTTTTTAGTCTTAGATCATCAAGCATCAATGGTTCATACTGTAGTCAGAGATGTACCTGTGTATACGTCCATTCTGTCGGCGGTTCGTGATAAGGATCTTTTACAGCTACAAGATCAGGGTATTTTTCTGCCGCTGTCCTCCAGATATCTGGAACTGCTTTCCATTCATGCACAGTCAAATCACTTCCGCCTGGCAACAGAACACTCTCAAGTAGAGGAGAGCACTTTCTACGAAGTGGATGTTCAATCTGCAAAGTGGATTAATGCGAGTTTCAGGCAAAATATCTTATATTTTTTGTGAGAACTCAGTATTGCCGATGCAGTAATCCATAAAATAAACTATTTATGCTTCACAGCGTTGCTATTTGCAGCACAGTACTCAAAGACTCCCACAACTTCACAATTTGACACATGTACCAACAATTTCGTAATTCCATGTAGAGCGGTGGGAACAAATCAAGAATAGAATCAACCTTCCCACAAGGCCAAAAAGGAACCTATGCATCAAAAAGGTCTAAATAATAAAATCACGACACCCACAAAGCTAAAATAGAATCTAGACATCAATGGGGGCCCAACTAAAGCAGGATCAGGAATCAGGATGAAACAGCTGTACTGCCCCATCTGCCCCTCTTAATTGACATGGGCGGAACTGCCTATGTGGATCTCACTCGCCTAGCCAATTTCGATAATGACGTGAACACAATGTGTACGGGAAGGCACGACCGATTAAATGTGGGCCGAAATTAGGTGGCTCCTCCAAAAACAAAGCGCAGAAAGGGGACGCTACCACTGCCACCAGGTGCCCAGGTAATAAGGATCATCCGGGGGAATGAACCTCGGACACCCAGCATTTACAGCAACAAAGCGGTGTCCGTTGGGATCGCGGATCGATGCAGCTTCTCCGCCCTACCAGAATCCCCAGGGAGCAACGCAACCGTCGAATAATTCCCAGTTATTGGAGAAATTCTGACGAAATGGTAACGAGCACAAACATCTGTCTCTTATACACATCTAGATGTGTATAAGAGACAGGTGCTCGCCTCAACGCGGATCAGCACGACGACGAGTAGGAAAAACAAAGCTAGAGAGCGTGCGAGGGAGGACTAACCGCGGTGTCGGCGGACGGGGGCGGCGGAGATGCGCCGGCGGCGCACCGGGAAAACGGGCCGACCCGCGGCGCCGCGGCGGGGCGGAGGGGGAGCAGCGCGGCTGGGCGCCGAGGGAGGAGTAGGCGGCGGCGGCGGTTGAGGAGCGGAGAGGGCGCGCGGCGCGGAACGCAGAGCCCGGCCATGTAGCCGGACGAAGCAGCGAGCATCACGCCGGCGATCTAGAGAGACGAAGACTACGACTACTCCAGAGTCCAGAGTCGAGAGAGCAGTGGTGGAGCGGCTGGACTCCCCTGGAGAGGAGAGAGGTGGAGTCAGTGATGCGTGACCCCACGCCAGCGATGCGATGGATGGCTGTTGCCTTGCTATATCGGGAGAGGCCGGAGAGCGAAGAGAAGCAGCATCAGTGAGGGTGAGGTGGCTTTTCTCAGTGGCTGCGTCGCGTCGCGCCGTGCTGCTGCCTCGGCCTCGTGCGCTTCGTCAGGACGTGGAGGTATCGAGGCCGCCTTGGCCCATTGGACGCTTCATCTTTCTGTGTCACCATGCTCTGTGGTCAATTGAGGGTGATGATATAACTCAATTGAACTCTGGATATTGAACTCAAGTTTCTAGCTGCGTAAGCAAACTTGTCAGAGAGAACTACTATTACCAGCCAAAACGCAACAATAACAAATTAGCCCGATCGGTTGATATAGTATGGATCGGAGCATCCACTCAAACTCAGAGACTGTATAATACTTAAGAAACCATCTAAGGCCCTCCACAGCGCGGAGTGATGCCCAAAGAAAAATCGGGCCCCACGACTAGAAAACAGGAGTCGGGCTTGCAAGGCCACAGCGTGAGCATCGCTGCCTTCCACCTGACAAGTAAAAAAAGAAAGCTTGAAGCCGTACCTGACATTCACCCTCTCTCTCAGGTTTGCATGGCAAAAAAACAAGCTGTACAATTTTCTTCATTCTTTAACTTGTAGGCATCGGTGCTCAGACATGCACCGCTCGCTTGGGCATCGGTGGCCGCGTTGGAAGTGATGCCCAAACACTCTCTCTCCTATTTGGGCATCACTCCGGCACCACACTGTGGAGGGCCTAAAGAAGAAGAAAAATCTAGCACTGTCGCGAGACGGAGAAAAAAAGAAGGCAAATCAGTTTTAGCGGTGCTTGCAGATGCATATGCAACATACAAGAATGATTCCATGTACTGCTAATATTCAGAGCAACACCTCCATGCTTTCATTGACATCATAAATTCTGGACATGTGGTTGATCATCCCGAGTTACAGCTACAACCACACTCTCGACTCAAATAAAAGCTGCTTTGTTTGCATTTTTCTTTTCAGAAACCAGCAAATGAAGCTGCTCTGAATGCATCACAGGATGCGTCATGCCTTTCAACAATCCAGAACGTCACAGCAGTGAAATACGAAGGTTGCTTAAGAATTAACCAGTGCAATATGACGCTGATTAAGAATTAATCGGTGCATTACGATGACAGGTCCATGTGGACACCATACATGGTTGACCATATCCAGAAAAATTAAAATACTAGCATCATTGCAAGTTCAGAATATTACAGCCATTTAAGAGTGAAAACGAAGAGCAACCAAAAAAAACATATGAAGAAAAAACTAAAATACTTGGGGTCAAGAGTCATCTAAATGACTATAACTGTTACATAGTACCAATCAAAATCAACAGGTACAACTTCTGCAGTGACTAATCCAAAATTCTGTTTGTGCTGAAATACAATCAAGTTTATTGATCTATAGTAGAACATCGAATGAAAAGAAGCCATGTGTATATTTCTCAGTAAACAAACAGGTATTGTACAACCCATGGCCATGGGAGCATCTAATTTTAACCTTTGCAATATTGGTGCCGTAAAGAAAAAACAAGCATTATGCTGGCATCAACTTAATTATCTGTCAACAAGGCCACTGTGGATGTATGAAGCTAGTTTGGATCAGGTGAGTTTCATGTTCTTCAGCATGCTGCTGATAAGGGGCACCTTTGATGGAGCCTGTTGCTTGTAATTCTTCAACAGTGCTTCTGCAGCCAAGCTCTGCAGCTCCGAGCCCTCTTCCTCCTTATTCCTTCCTTTGGTCAACTGATTGATTGCCGAAGTACACTGTGGGTGTTTAAGATATGTGTAAGAATAAATATTCGATAACAGACAGAAGCAACTAAAATTCTTCAAGTTTTCCAACACCCATACAAGCCTTACCAGACATACACCAAAGAGGGCTCTTGTATTCTTGCCTCCAGTCAACTGGATCGTTGATGCGTAATATTTCTTAGCTGTCTGAAGATTTTCCAAGCCACCCATAGTGTACAGAACCTTCAAAACAGAAGTACATAGCTCAGTAGAATTGCATTAAAAAAATCGGCACAACTACATACAGGTCCAGCACAAAATCAATTATGCTTCCCAGTGAATCTTGAATCAAGATATGATTATGGTTTCTTAAGTACTAACGTTGCATGCAACTGAGTAATGTGGATGGGACAGTAGGATCGACTCTAAACTCCAAGTCAGAAAGAAAACACAAACAGTGAAATAGTAAAGATAGTGGCATATAAGCATGTGAAATATTAGCACATACAAGGTAAAACATCAGAAAACTGGTAGCTGGTAGAGCCATGTTAATTTATCAATAGTTAAGATTAATTGCATATACCTCACAGTTGTTACAAAGATGAAATCATGAAATGCATTGTATCTAATGCAAATTACAATCCATGTCTCCAGAAAGTAATCGATGTGAAAATAATATGAAACAAAACAGATATGTTATATCAAATCCTTTTCTTTTCTCAATAGATCACTATACTAAGTTTTAATCCTCTTGAATGTATCAATAACTTGGCATGCTTGACTTGATTTTAGATGTTTCATATAATCATGATGTTAAACCTTTGCACGGTACTCCCTCCGTTCCAAAATGTAGGTCGTTTGACTTTTTCCACCACAAGTTTGACTCGCTCGTCTTATTCAAAATTTTGTGCAAATTATCATATTTTTTGTGGTGGCTTTCTTTATTGATATATAAAATCTTCAAAAATGCCTTAAATTTGACTATATTTTCACAATTTTTTTGAATAAGACGAGCGGTCAAACTTGTGGTAAAAAAAGTCAAATGATCTACATTTTGGAACGGAGGGAGTAGCAATAAAGGCCCTGTTTGGAACAGCGGCTGTGAGAAGCGCTTATCAGATAAGCTGGATGAATATGGAAATAGCGCTTATTTGAGAAGCAGGTTTGAACCAGCTTCTGCGTTTTAGTACAAATGGGGGCGGTGGGGAAAAGCGTGGCCAAAAAAAGCTGAAAAAAAGCGAGCCGTTTGGCTTCTAGTTTCAGCTTATTTTGGCCATAAGCTGAAGATAAGCTGTTCCAAACATGCCCAAAGTATCCATCATCAGAAATCTTTGACAAAATAATTAGGAATGATTTTATAAATTGCAAAATATATTTAGTTCATTCTTTTTGCAGAGGGTGAGTTGTTTAGATTACCTCAGCATAGGCTATATGATAAAGTGGAATGGTTGGGTGGGCTAGTACTAGCTCCTCATAACAAAAGGCAGCTTGCTTGTACCTGATAAGAAATATAAACAATCAGTATGGTGTCATTCCTATCTATCAGATTATGTAGAATGCATCGATATTGAGAGCCTTACATTTGCAAGGAAACGTATGTTTCAGCAAGTTCTCTCCAGGCATCATGATCTGCCATAAATCTGATATAAGACAAGAGTTAATTTGTTACACCGAAAGGAATTAGATATAACCATATCTTACTCCTAAAACGAAGTGGATGCAGCTACTTACAATTCCAGATACTTATTGAGATAATCAACCGCTAATGACATATCGCCTTGTGCTTTTGCAATAGCAATTTTCCTCTTGTGGACAATCTGCCAAACAAAGAAGATAAGAATTCACTATAATGTAAAATGGCATCAGATAAGGTTCAAAAAACTATGAACTAGATTTAACTAGTTCTATGGATAGAGGAGAAGGAGATTGGCAGATTGCACTACTCTTGCACACAAAGTTTTTAACACAGAAAACGAGAATTGTCATCAGAACTATGTTGTGCCATACCTGATCAAATGGATTGTTTTCCAAGATTAGTGCATAAGCTCTTTCAGCTTCAGCCCATTCACCCTTTGCTTCAAACAGAAGAGCTTCTAGCCGAGCTACATTTTAGGACACATTCAGTTCAGTGTATACAGAAAGGTGACCAAAGTATCAGCATCATATAACCAGCCAGATGTCAAGTCTATTGTACATAAAATAGAAAATCAGGAATCTTGGTCTTAGATGTATACATATTTTTTGTATGCGCTATGATTAAGAACTTAATCATCAAATAACATCACCACCAATCTCCAACACTACCCCATTGCCCACCTTTTTCTTACCAAAGCTCTTAATTACAAGATCAACATTCTGCCTTGATACATTAATCTAGAATGCATATATAACTTGTTTTAACTTCAAAAATAAAAAAGCAAGCTTGATTTCACACCTTCATTGAGTTTAGCATATACTGAAAGGTGGCAACCGACTATGATTAGGTACTAAATCCTTAGCAACATATAAGGTCACCTTCAATCACCAACTATCCAACTGCCATCTTTTCTACCAAGCTCTTAGTTACAGCTTTGTCTTGATA
This sequence comes from Echinochloa crus-galli, assembly GCA_900205405.1. Taxonomy (NCBI): domain Eukaryota; kingdom Viridiplantae; phylum Streptophyta; class Magnoliopsida; order Poales; family Poaceae; genus Echinochloa; species Echinochloa crus-galli. The sequence goes on from OAMR01000089.1 coordinate 2,584,321, forward strand.
CTAATCTAGAGCACATGTATAATGGTTTAACTTCAAAACCAACATCCAAACATAAAGCTTGATTTGGGGCCTTCAGTTGTACTTGCCAGGTTGTATTTATGGGGATGAAACAACCACCATGATGATATGGATACTGTGCAGATCTAAATCTACCAAAATAGTTGTCTTACAGAAATACGGCAGAGGCTAGATGGTATATTTCAAAGCTTCGTGTCACGTTAGCCAAATTCTTGATCAAATTCTACTTGCAGTGAAATAAATTCCTCTTTAGAAAAGAATTTCTATCTAACTGCATCTGAAATATAGTAAGGAGCCTTAATAGTCTCACTATAAAAGTCAAATTCAGTAACAGCACTAACCAACTCGGGTACTCCCAGGAAATTGCTTCGAGAGGACTCCAATGCAGTCCTGCAAGTCCATCGAGAGATCACTAGATTAAGAAGTTATGCCACAACTGCACCAGAGAACAGGAACTTGAACGACAGAGCATTGTAAATGACTGTCAGTAGTTACAGAAGAACCTCACCTTTGCCACATCGATACGCTGGCAATCCATGGCCGCTACGGCCACCTGTTCGTACAGCGTCCACTCTGCACCGAAAGAAAGCAGGCACAAGTTTATGACCGACGCCTAGAGTTGAGAGAAGCTGCAAACTTCGCAGTCATAATTTCGCAATTCCACTAGCAAAATCAGTGACCGCGAAAGATCCCGCGGAGCCACACTGCGATCTAATAAGCATCGAACGGATGGAATTAAGAAGGGCTGAGCCCAGCAATCCAAATCCACCGCAGCGCGCGCGGCGGGGATCTATCCAGGAGGAAGGGCGCCGACGAGATCTATGCATCTACAACAAATCGGGACGACGCGGATCAGGGAGAGTCAGTGGAGGGCAGAGCGCGTTACGTTCAGAGGCGAGGCGGGAGCGCGCGGAGGCGTCGTTGAGGAGGGCGAGGTGCTGGACGGACGATGGATCAAGGTCGAGGCGAAACGGCCGCGGCTTATTTTGATCTTGTGTGTCACGTGCTTTTGTGACCGGGCGTGCGCGCGGCTGTGGCTTCCAATGTCAGGGAAGGCCAGGGCCTACGGCTCAAACTAGCGATACTCATCATGTTTGTTGTACATATAGATCATCGAGGACTAGATAGAAATAGAATTTGGTTTTTTAGAACCATATGTGCCTGCATCATCGCTATGTATAACAAAGATAAAGAGAAAAACAACACACAGAATATATGTCTTACAAACCTTGATAGTTTAAAAATGTATGTTTGTTGTTATTACTGCTTTAGCGTTTGACTATGTGACTCTTCTTCTTCACCAATCTCAAAGAGAAAGATATTTGCTGAGGACTTTAAGTTAAAAAAAAAACACTCACATGAAACAAGAGTTATTTCGACATAATCCATAATAAAGAGCCAAAATTGGCTCTATTTTGATAATCAAATTTGGATGAAAAACTTGAGGGCCCTTAAACTTTAATTTATAAATTTCATATCCTCTAAGAAAACAGCCTGTTTAAGCAGTAATTATCACTACACTAAGAACAACGGCTACATCCAAAGATAGGAAAAAAAATTTGAGTGCGGTGATTTTTTTATTTTTCCTTATCTCTTTCTATTCTTCTTTCTCCATCTTTTCTTGTTCCTTCTCTTGATTCACGACTAAAATATGTAGGGGTTTGGGGGTGTTCATGAGCTACATGGAGGTAGGGGGGCTTAGCCCCCTGCCCCAACGCTGGATCCGCCCCTACTAGTGATGGTACGACTATCTTCATGGAGAGACACATAAAAACTTGAAGTTACCGGCCATCATAGTCCTCGCTAAACCTACTATTCCGACGCAGGGTGGATACATTGTCCATAATACATATGTATAAACAGCCTGAAACTGTCCCGTCGCACGAGACTAGCCAACTTATCATTATCGGCCAATCCTTGGCTCTGACTGATCCCCTATGCAGCACCATATTGAGAGCATACTTGATGTATTCATTTTAATGCAAGAACCATGGCTAAGGCTATATTCCACACAATTGCAAGTACGTCAAAATCACAAACACTCGAAAAAAGCATGCTTGGAACCCGCAGAGTTTTTCATACCGGTGCTACCAAGTTACTACTAATATGTTAGTTTTTCACATTCCTTTTGTGAAACACAATATAGTCATCGAAGCTTACATAGACACACGGTTAAATCTTGAAATAATAACAAAAAATTATAAGCATCCGCACGATTCGAGGACTCGAACTCAGGTGAGCGGGTTCTATCTTAGTTCACGCCTTTTTCCGCAAACTTTACCAATACTCTATATTTATTTAATCAATTAGCTAATTGAGTGAAACACGTAGCACCGGATCTATCTACTTTAGATTTAACTTGCAGATTTATCTATTTGCAAACACATTTGTAGAAAAGATGATAATTCAAATGAATGGGAAAAAGTTAATGATGTCAAGATCAGTCTCAGTGCACAGTTTCATCACACAATTATCTAGACCGTAAACTAGCTAATCATGCTAGATGATGAGTTTCATAAAGAGGAAACTTTTCTCGCATGCCATAAAATCTTTCTTCTCCCTTCTTTGTCATGTTAGTAAATTTAATAATGCGAAACTCCCATAGAACGTGCACAGAGACGTACTGGAACTCGAACACGGTTGTGGACAGCTCCTTTGTCACGCAACACCAAAGAGAGTGGTAGAAGCCAGAACCACCGTGGTTTTAACATTTAGAACCGCTATAAACGACGAGGTCTCAAGAATAAGCTAGTACTACGTATCATTTATTCACAGCAACGCCTCGATGGATTCATTGCCATCATATATAAATCCTGGACATGTGGTTGATCATTCGGAGCCCCAGTGATCTCCCATTGCCATCTGCTTTTCCACAGGCCAGAAGCTCCAGCCCAGTGAACACAGCCAGGTCCTTGTCAACTACCGGCTCGCCGTCCCAGCCATGGGCATCCTCGAGCAGAGTTTGGAAGAAGTCAAGCACGCACAACCTGCCGGAGCCCAGGCTGACGATCTCCGGCTGCCCGAGGCGCCTCCAATCAGGCAGGCGGGTGATAGCCCCTCCACACGCCGCACAGCTCCGGCTTGTCGCCGTTGATGGCGCCGGAGAGGTCGGAGACACACGGGAGGTCATCCTCGTTGAGGCCAAACCAGAGGTTGAGCTCGGGAACGTACTCGGCCTTGCCGAAGATATGGGCAGCATCCAGTCCCCGGCGCGGCTCCACTCCCCGGCGGCGGTGACCGGTGTCGAAGCAGTAGGTGCCGACGCCGTCCGAGAAGGAGACGCAGAGGTGGGAGCAGCCGGTTCTCCTCGCTGAAGCCAGGCTCGTGGCGTGGGGTAGAAGAAGCTCTGTCTGTCCAACAGCAACAGGTGCATGTGCATGCAAACCCCCGAGATGGAGCTGACGGCGCTCGTTAATTCCGACCTGAATATAATCCTTCCTGTTCCTACCTGAAAGTCAAAGGACACGAACAGGGCAATCGGAAGATAAATTCACCAGTCAATGGCAACCCTCTCCCTTGATGTAGAAAGGCAGCAGCAGGATTGCGTTTGGATAAACCTAGATGGATTGGAGCTGGAGCAGATTTTGGTTTACAGCCAGCGACGTTTTTTTTTTTAATACTTAGCCCGCGACGTTGGGGGCGGCTAGAGGAGGAAGAAAGAAGTCCCTCCGAACGGCGGCAGAGGTTACCGTGGGCCGAAATCATGTGGCCCGGATACCTGCGCTGGTACCTGGTGGGCCGGCCGGCCAGGTAATCTCGTTGCGTCAAGTACGTTATCCCTTCTCGATCTTTATTACTGGAGTTCAGTAGAGACATTACGATGGAACCTACTTATTTCAACAGTTTGTGATAAAACAAAGACTAACATGTGACGAATTTGTGGTAAACCAAATCCAGGAAAGAAAATGAAACGCGCGCGACAATCAGTCCCATGATGACTTCGCGAGTGGACGGGACTAATGAAATGCCGAGGCCCTTCGATCGATCATTTAAGTACAATGCTTGGGAATCTGCATGATCCATGGCCTGAAAAGAAAAGAAAAAAAGAATACCATTGGTGAACTCAAGGCCAGTTCCAGAAACTGTATACAAAAACCTTGTAAAACCTCAGCGTACAGCTACATAATGTCATATGTGTATGCAGATCATCACGCAAGAGAGTAGAGTGCTCGACCAGCTAATTAAATCTCAGCTTTCTCCAGACCAAACATGAATTTGAATCCTAAAGACGACCATGTTCAAACCAATTGGAAATATAAAATTGGCATTTTTTTTAATATATGAGATAAACAAAGAGCGTGCATGCCCCATTGACACAAAGACTAAACAAATGAATGAAACAGTACGTGCAAACCAATGCCAAGAAAGTAAGTACTCACTGGGATCGACGGTGGTCTCGACGGCGAGGCCGGCGAAGTAGCATCCGTCGTAGTCCTCGCTGAAGCTGTTCCAGTGCGCGCTGAACACGTAGCTGGCGTGCGCCGCCACCGTGTTGGGCAGGAAGCACGCGCCGCCCGGCCGCACGGCGTCGCACAGCCCGGCCTTGTCCTTGCACGCCGCCGCCGCCTGCTCCCCCACTGCCGTCTCGTTCACCACCGCCCCCTGCTTGTCCGTCCTCACCACGCACCAGATCCTCCCCGGGTACGGCCGGTCGTTCACCGCCGGCGGCAGCGGCGGGTACGACGCCGCCGGCCTGCGCCCCGTCAGGTCCACCTCGTACACCGCCGTCCCGTTGGGGTAGAAGAGGCCCCAGTGCCGCTCCGTGCCCGGGCCCCACTTGAGGTCCTCGTTGAAGAGCGCGAACACCATCGCCGGCATCCGCATCCCCGGCCGCCGCGGCGTGCCGGCGCCGGACGCCAGCTGCCGCGCCAGGTTCCGGTTGTACGTGGCGGCGTTCCGAACGTTCGCGCCGAACTGGTCCATGTCGCCGGCCGTCGGCCACCCGGTCTCCGCCAGCGCCAGCCGCACGCCGCAGTGCCCGACGCGGCACGCGGCGGCGACCACCGCGTCGAGCATTTGGTCGAGCAGGTTGGTGTAGGAGAGCCCCGTCCCGGGGTCGTGGTAGACGAACCCCGCCGGCGCCGGCGGCGGCGATGGCGGCTCGAGCAGCGCGTAGGGGAGCGGCACGACGGAGTGGTTGGCGGACCAGGTGAAGTAGGTGTAGGCGTCGAAGAAGAGGTGGGCGCCGGTGCGGTCGAGGAAGGCGAGCAGCGGGCGCATGACGGCGCCGGCGATGTCGGCGCGGAACGCGGCGGCGGACGGCGGGAAGACGTTCTGGCGGTCGAGGTCGTGCGCGCTCAGCGTGGTGCTGACCTCGACGCGGCCGAGGCCGTGGCGGCGGAGCGCGCGGTGGAGGTTGGCCATGGCGGGGACGAGGAGGGGCCAGCGGGACCGGGTGGTGGGGTCGGAGAGGACCTCGTTGCCGACGAAGAGGTAGCGGAGGCCCGGGGCGCGGCGGTAGGGGAGCAGCGTGGCGGCGACCCAGGCGTCGGCGGCGCGCTGGGAGGCGGCGAGGGAAGGGATGAGCTCGTTGGGGACGCTCGGGATGAAGACGAGGCCCGAGGCGGCGGCGGCGGCGAGGAGGGTGGCGTTGGCGTCGTAGAAGCGCACGGAGGCGGCGCCCGCCGAGCGGGCGAGCTCCATCCCGCGCTCCGGGGGCGGCAGGTTGTCGCCCAGCGTGCCGTAGTTGACGCCCAGAAAGTGCTCCGCCGCCGCCGGTGGTGCCGCGGTGGCCATGGTGGTGGTGGCGAGCACGAGGAGGAGGTGGAGCAGCGGGACGAGGGGCCACATTGCCATGGCTGATCGAGCTGAGGCTCCTAATACGCTATTGGTGAGTGACTAGCAGCGTACGTAGTGCCATCAGCGCTCCCTCGTAGCACGTAGATATACATCTGATCGAAGACTATGAAATCGAACAGGGCACGTGAATGGCAACAAGTTAAGAAAAGATGGAGTAAAGAAACGGTTAGATACTGACACGAAACCACCTGCTACATGTACTTACATAGTATGATTATGATATGGTTAGCTACGCGCAACTTGCAAGCTCATTATAATCTGATAAAAGAAACGCAAGTTGCAGGTTATCAACTCGACGTTCATGGATCAGAGCGACGAAATGGGGGGACAAGAACAGCAAATCATGGATGGTGGCACTTGATCTAATGCCACGGTCCTAAACTATCAAAATTCAACCCGTTGCTCTCGCAGTCTTGCTCATCTCATCAAGAGAAGTGATGAACAAACTAAAAAAACATCCGCCGTCAGTCTCTGATTTGGCACAGTATGAGGAAAGCCCCAAGTTTTTAATTCTTCAAGATATATATGTGTAAAATAGTATCAAGACCGGGATTATCCATCAGAGCATCCATCGACCTCGATGCTTGTACAAGCCAGCAATTCCACCGCATTGATCGAACACGGCAAATCTACTGAATTTGCACCTTATCAGTCCAATCTCACCATGGAGTTTGTGGCTACCTGATATCATCCATTCATATCCAGTCACCTCATTATTCCGTACAAGTTCAGAGCACAAAACCAACAAGTGAAATCTATAGGAAAACAATAATTCCAGCATATAGAGAGCTGTATTATATTATGAAAATCATGGATCCCATGTTCCCATATAATGCATAGCTTTTGGACAAGAAATAGGGGCCACAACGATAGCATCATGGTGAAGTCAACAATATTCAATAGCAGATCACAAACTCCACCATCCCGGTGACCTTGGATTAACAAGATAACTAGTAGGCCAAACACTCTTATATAAGTGAACTACCAGAACTGTGATACTATGGAGCTAGCGCGTTCCTGATGTAGTTCTCTACACCTTGCGAATAAGTAGAAAAAGCCTATGATCCAGCTCAAACTTTTCTGCAAAGGACGGGTCACCCCTAAGCAACATCAGGAGACCACCAAATGATGCAAAAACCTCCCTGAAAGCAAAATAAATAAGTGCATGAGAAAACATATCTAATTTTAAAACATCAAGTGACTATACAAAAGAAGATTTTACATTGATCATTAATACACAAATCAATTAAAGAAGCACTTTTACTTCCTTCTTTTCATAGGGAAAAAAACAAAGTGGTCTTGAAGGAGTTTTCCCTTTCTATATCCAAGTAGCTATCATCATCCAATAAAAGAACGTGCAGATAAATTATGGTTGATGGGACCAGTATCTAAATGTTGAAAGTATGTACTTCGCAGAATTGCCTTTGCAGGATCAAATTCTCTCACAAACATGATTCGCCGCATGGGCTTCATCGGGATACATGGCTACATTTCCCTTATGGAGGTGTTCCCTTTAATAAGCTCCGACAATGTGGAAATCCTTCTATTCTTAGTTCAGAAATCAATAGTGGTTGACGATTTGCGAGCTGTCATATATACTTACTACTGTTGAAACTACAAGACTTATCTCGTGACTTTTTGCCATGATTTCTCTATTAATTTATAATTTTCATTACTCAAAAGTGATATTATTAGATCCTATTAACAACACTATAATTTATTCCACATAAATAAAATATTAATTGAGTAATTATTGATCAAATCATTGGCCTAGCTATACGAAATAAGACCTCATAAAAAAGGGAGAAACAAATAATATGTAGTAGCAGGCAAGGGTATAAAAACTGCATGTTACTACATTATTCACTAGCTTTCAGTTTAAGGAAAAATGGAAAACCATACACTTTAGGATCATAGCTTTCAGATCAGTACAAGGAGAAGTGGAAAACCATACAGTTTAGGGTCTGCTTTGGAGGCGTGCTCATCTTTTTTGGAGGTGTGCTCATCTTTTTTGGAGGAAGTATCTTCATCATTTTTGGAGGCGTCTTCATCTTTGTTAGAGGTGTCTTTATCGTTTGCATCTTTTTTGGGGGGTGGTGGGGGGATGTAATCTGAGATTCTGTAAAGTTTCCCTTGCATGACATAGTCAAACTGGTCAGCCAGAGTTTCTCGGCCAGCCTGAAAAGTAGACAAATTTATGTTAATTATCCTAGAGCTCTATCTAAATGGCCTCATCGGGACAGATTCAATCCGGTAAATATAAAACATATCATATGAACCTAGAATACATTCTTAACTGTAAGTTCATTGTATCAGCCAATACCATTAAAAGCCAAGTTGGATGCAAATTTCATAGAATTGCTAGGTTACTCGCCTGTGTGTAGTAGCCAGTATCTGGGGTGCCATCCAAATTCAAAGTAGTAGCTAGAACCATTTTAAATTTCTCGCCATCGCGCATGGGATAAACCTCTATGGCAACGTCTAACTGCATATACATACCAGAAACCTCGCTCACAGCCTCCACACGAGAAACTGTACATATACAAGAGAAAGAACATGATGCCATGTTATTAGAACAAAGATGAACAAAGTTAGCATAGTAATTTTACCTGTACTAGTAGAAAGAGTATCAAAACCAATCTCAGGGGGAAAGGTTAACTATAACATCTATAGTACCGATACAAATTAGAAAGTAGCAAGACATGAATAAATGAATCATATAGGGGACAATTCAAATTCAGAGCATTCATATAATTGTCAATAAATGTGAGTATATTATTTCAATATAGAGTGCTACTTTAAATTTAATTGTATGTCCAACATGAACATATCAGGAGTAGAAAACATCTGGAGATTTTCAGGATGAGAAAAATAGTAAGGTATTGTTTCGTAAGGTTTAAACTAGGAAGATGATATTCATCCTACTCCAGTCACACAATGAGCACATGGCGCAACACGATAACATGGGAACAACATATAGCCATATAGGTATCAAAGGAAATTATCTGCGCGCATTTCCACTGCAATTTCATTGTCTAGCTACTAAGATGAAATCATAAATTTGTCATTAACTCTTCGTTTCCCTCTAACAGAATCATTAATGTTGAGATAGTGAAAATCGTACTACAATATGAGTAATTTAAGGAATTTCTTTAAAAGAAACATCAGTTCGATCCAGATTTTCATCAAACGGATACTGTTGCTATACATTATAAAACAGTGCTAAAAATAGTCACTCAGAAATTACCTTTATCAAACTTTTTACCATCAGGGTCGAGCCTTTTGACTACGAATTCTTCGCTGAAGAGATGTTCAGGCATTTTTTCCTGCACAAAAGCTAGGGGTAGTAAAATACTTAAACCCCACACCTGAGTCTACATAATTCAGCGAGCTTGTCCATGCATGACCCCCCGAATCACGCAGCTAAGATGCAAAAGCAAATCCTAAGTAATCACACATAAGAAACTCTATCGGAACAGCGGAGGTGATCGATCCACTAAGAAAACAGATGTTCTTGTGCCTCCTTCCCCCGCCGTCATAAGTTCACAACCGGTGCCCTCAACTGAAGGCATAAAAGGCAGCGATCGAAGGAAAAGGAACCTGTAGCGGCGGGCGTGGTGTAAACGATCGAGTGGGGGATCCGACGACGCGGCAAACTCACCGAAGAAGGGGAGGGATCGAACTGAGATGGTGCACGGCGGCGAGGCGAGAGGAGACAGTACGTCCTACCGGGGGTTCCTAGGGCAAACTCACCGTATTTTCTCAGGAGACGAGCGCACGGGAAAACTAAATAAACTCAACATGAAAGAGACCGTGTCTCAGCCCAACAGCCAAAGGTTTGCAAGTCCGTGAGCCCAAGGCCATCTCAAAGGATGGGTCCAGTTCCGGCCCATGCTTTTTTTTGTTATTTATTTAAGTTAGGGAAAGATCGGAAAGGAATGAGAAAACAGAGAGTATCTGACATTCTGACTCATCACAGTTTCTGAATCTCTGGAATAGATCCACCAGCGCTACAGATGATTCTTTTACCCGCTTCAGAAAAATTTGTAGTATACTGAAGTAGGATGCCAAAATAACCGGCGTGGAGTCAGTTGGCTATCAGATCCAAATATAGCCATTCATATTTCCGGAACCACATCTCAGATCGAGCACAAAAGCTACATGAATTCGGGGAACGGCAATTCAAATATAGAGCAATATATCATGAACATCATGCATAACACTGCATGATAATAAAGCTTCTGGACTAAACGAAGGAAGCAGGAACCATGTATAAAGTTGAAACCAGTTCTACAAAACACAAAAGCATGTTTTCAGTCAGAAGATTTGCTTTCCATCGATGCATGTCTACAATTCTACATGATTTCCGACGTTGCTGCCAAAACGTTGGATGACAAATGTTTCAGGACAGCTATATTAATCATAACTTGATGCATGTACCACTAGCAAGAGTGCTACTACTCAAACAAGCATTAGCAAACAGGCTGCTGCAAGTCGTCATGTAATGCAAACTTCGTCCCAAAATAGTTCATAGCACTGTCCTCTCTTTCACAGGATGTTCAGACCACCACCTTGATGCTTGTAATGCCATCTGATCTATAGATTTTAGACTTGTGGTTGATCATCCGGAAACTCCTTTTGCCATTGCCATCTCCATCGCAATTACCATTGCCATTGCTCTCATCGCCGTTACCATTGCAACTCCCGTGGCTGCCATTGCCATCCCCGAGCTTGCAGCCTTTTCCCCCAGGGAGTAGCTCCACACCAGTGAACACCGCAAAGACATCGTCAATCACCGGGATGCCTCCATAGTCGGTCTCCTCGCCAACCGTATTGAAGAAGTCGAACATACAGAACCTTCCGGAGCCCAGGCTGACAATCTGGGTCGACCTGAAAGCCTCCCACAGTCCCACTCTGGCGGGAAACGGGTTTTCCAGGCGCCACATCGCCCCGGCTTCTCACCCTTGAGGACACAGGAGAGGTCGGCGGCGCACGGGCGATCGTCTTGGTCCGAGATGCCAAACCAGAGATTGAGCTCCGGGACGTACTCGACCTTGCCATAGAAAGGCAGCATCCAGTCACCGGAGTAGCTCCACTCTCTCGTGGCCGTGTCCAGGCAGTAGGTGCCTCTGCCTGTGGCGGAGACGCAGATGTGGGAGCCGCCGCCAAGCAGGGCGCAGGACAGCGTCGGGCTGTTCTCGTAACCAGGATCGAGGACGTATGGCGGCGGCGGGAGCGAGCGGCGGTGCCAGCACCTGTCGTAGGACATCTCTGTCATGGCGTAGACGAAAGCCTCGACCTGGGCTTCGACGGGGCGCGGCCCGGGTACCTTCTCCATGACGTAGAGGCTGGCGCCACCGCGGCGGCCGTGCTCCTCAACGTCCGGGATGGAGAGGGAGATGGGGTACCACTTGGGGCTGTGGAGCGCCGGCAAGGGAACGACAGAGCGGAGGCCGGCGTCGTAGAGGAAGGCCAGGCCCCAGTTGTCCGTGCAGACGATCCTGTCCTCGGAGAGGCCGAAGCAGTCCATCTTCCATTTGTGGTGGATGGCGTCGGGGGATGGGTTTGGGTGGAACTTGAGGCTCGCCACCGGCAGCCGGCCGATGCTCTCCATCTCATCGAGATTCAACTTCTTCTGCTCTGATTTCCGGGGTGTCGTGGGGTAGAAGAGATCCAGGCGCGTCAGGTCCATGCGCCGCAGCGAATAAATGCCGCTCTTGCGGTCCAGAGTGACAAGATTCAGAAACCGCCGGAGGCTCATAGTCAGATGATGATCAGTCACCCAAACAAACCAAGGGGCCGGCCGGAAATTGCTCTGCAATCTCCTCGTGTCACACTCGATAGATTAATCCTGATACAAAATGAACGAAGAATATTAGAAATTCATACTTCACTCCTCCCCGTGCTAGCTCCAGCAGTTTTTTTTTTGACTCGCTAGCTCCAGCAGATTGATGTGAAGAAAGAGAGAAATAGTACCAGCAGCAGGAACAGAAGGCGGCAGCAAACGGGGTGATCTGGTCGATACGTCTCGACTGCGGTTGGATCCAATACAATTTGACCCTGTGATGTTCCTTAAACCTGCATGAAACATGGGATATCACACCAAGTCTCAAACACAATTGTATAAGGAAGAACAACACACATACAAAAAAAAAAGGCAAGAAGTTGCCTTTCGGTCAAATTGGATGGAGCTGGTGCAGATCGATGTGGATGCGGCGGGGCAGGTATGTGGCTGGAGGAATAATCGCAGCACCCGGGCAGAGCGGCGGCGGCGGCGGGCGGCGGGGAGAGATTCGGATGAAGCCTAGGGTTAGCCGTCGTATTTTGTAAGCAAGCTCTTCGTAGTCTATTGCTGATGGGCCGAACGAGTAAAAGCCCAGTAATCTTATAGTATGGGTTTGCTGCAAAGCGGTCGACTACACAGGGTCCGTTTCGGATTCCTATTCGGAAAAATTCATATTACCTCCCTCAACTATCGTCTTTGTCTGCTTTACCTCCCTCGTCACCAAAACCAGACATGCCAACTCCCTCATCTCACAAATCCGGTCATTTTCCTCCCTAAATGGTTTTAAAGGTGGTTTTAAGAGCAATTAATGATTATAATATCTAAGCTACTCTTAGAAAATCTATAAAAATTTATTTTAGCTCAAAAAAGTATGAAATCAGTTTCAACTTTAAAATTATGTTATATCTTCTGGTGCTTAATTATCGGTTACATAAATTTTTTTATGATTAAGATTTGATTTTTTATGCTAAAAGATGCTCATGTTATTTATTTCCAAGTTTTTTTAGAATCAAGTTATTCTTATTTATTATGATCTCCTTTATTATTTGAAACCCAACTTGAGATGAGCTAAATGAGTCGGGTCAAAGTTCTATTTTATAAAAATCATCTAATTTTAATTTTTCAAAATGAGTGTAATCATGTCCCGCTGTTGCCACATGCATGTCCACCTCTCCTGTGATACTCATCGCCCGCCATGCTCGCCCCCTTACCACACTTGCCACTAGGCATGCATGTCACTTCTATTTAGCAAAAAAACATGTGCAACTTTTACCAAAAAAATCAAATCACGGTCATACAAAAATTGAATAACTTATTATTAAGCACTAGAATGTATATTATTAAGCACTAGATTGTAGAGTATGAAATCTACAAAAAAATATAGAACTTATTTCATATTTTTTGAAGTAAAACAAACTATCTAAGAGTAAGTTATATATTTAATTTTTAATTACTCTTAAACCACCTTTAAAACCACTTAGGGAGGAAAAATGACCGAAATTGTGAGATGAGGGAGGTGCCATCTGTCATGTCTGGTTTTGGTGACGAGGGAGACAAAGTAGACAAACACGATAGTTGAGGGATGTAATATGAATTTTTCCTTCCTATTCAAGATGGAAATGGGCCGGGTAGTTGGCCCGACCCATAAAAACGACCGATGGGTTGTATGGGTCGACCTCAAATAAAAAGGGGTTCAATAGAACCGGAGCCTACTGATTCAACTGGTGTGATAGGATCAACCCAAAAGTCTTACGTAATTCACATCCATATATTATTTTGCAAACAAAGTTAACTTTACATCTATATCCATGAGTGCATACAAGGTGTTGGTTGAATAATATATTTTTTATATTAATGCCAAGTAACACATGGTACTTGTGGGATACGAGTACCCCTGGACCCACTGTCAGACCAGACCACGGCGGCCAGGGCCCACATCTGACAAGCTTGTGGACCGACCCCTAGGCGGCCCACACGGGCCCCCCGACTCGGCGGACAAGTTTGATGAAGACCCGACGGGCGGCTCATCCGGATATCCAGCGATATTCTATTGTAACCGACCTAGACTAGAGTACTTGTCGGAGTCAAGTAGGTTTAGATGAAAACCGACTTGTAAACCCTAGCCCGTCAGCACTATATAAGGCGGTCTAGGGCATCCCCATGAGGGACACGACATTGCACCCCGTATTGTAACCCATACGCTCGTCCTTGCTTCCTGAAGCTCGGCCGAGTTCCAGCAATACAAGCAACACCACCGATACAGGACGTAAGGTATTATACCTCCGAGTAGTCCGGACCTGTAGCCCGAACCTGTCTAAATCAGTGCCTCCTGTGTACCATCAAGCTACTAGCTCATCAATCGCCCCGCCTACAAATCAACCACTCGGGTACTGAAAGGACCTTGATGTCACCTAGAGGGGGGTGAATAGGTGAATCTGCAATTTACAAAACTTTTTCACACTGTCAGTACCAAAACCGGTCAGACCGGTTTGGGATCGAGGTCAGACCGGTTTAGGGTCAGGAACTCAACACAGTGCAAAAGCGGTCAGACCGGTTTCCTGAAGAAACACACAAATATGTATATGACCCCCTCTACGAGTTCTAGCACAAACCTGATCAGACCGAAACCGGTCTGACCGGTTTGATGAAACCGGTCTGACCGCTTTAGTGGTTGGCGAAGTTCGGATTCACCAATGCCACAAAGGCCGTCACAAAGACAAGGTGAATCCTACTCTCCGTTGAGGGCCTACGAAAGGCGGGCTTATCCACTCCAAGCCACTTTCCTCGGTTCCACTAGCTTGTGGCCCTTTTCCACGAAGGAGGCAAGGCCGGCCTATACAAACGATCCGCGGCTTACCACAAACACGGTAGCTCACCGGCGACGCCTAGCCGTCTAGGAGGCTTCACCTCCAAGAGTAACAAATGCTTCAATGGTTGCTAGACTTCACCGTAAGTGCTCAAGCTATGGATTCACTCTTTTCTGTTGCAATTAGCTCTAACAAGCTTTCTCTAGCTTACACACAATGTCTCTCTCAACCCAAATCCAAGGATATGAACAAATCAATCAACTCTCACAAAGAGAGGTTTGGGGAGAGCTTGCTGGTGCTTAGGAAGGCTCTAGGCGTGCAAGGAAGGCAAGGGAACCAGCAGCCCTCAAAGGAGAGGGCCAAGGGGTATAAATACCCCAAACTCCCAAACTAGCCGTTATAGCCGTTGGAAACCGGTCAGACCGGTTTCCCAAACCGGTCAGACCGGTTTTCAAAGGAAACTAGCCGTTAGGGCTGTCAGAGGCCAAACCGGTCAGACCGGTTTCCCAAACCGGTCAGACCGGTTTTCACCAAACCGGTCAGATCGGTTTGGGTCCTGACAGCACACTAACCCCAAACACTTACTCTCTCAAGGCTATCTCACAAGGGTTGATCTATTGAGCACTTTTTGGTGTTGTAAAACAACTAATGTTGCATCCCTCTTGATAGTGCGGCATTCCTAAACTCAAGAAAGCAAATAGCAAATAAATCTTCCACTTGAGCTTCCATTTCTTCATTGATGCCATACTTGATCATTCTCTGATGCCATACATGATCATTCTCACTTTGAGGGCTTCAACATTCTTTTCTTGCTTGAGCAAATCCAATCTTGAGCTAGGCTTAGAATTTCCAAGTGTATGGACCAATTCATAAGTCTTTCCAATATATGTGATCTAGAAGAATTAGATGCATTGCATAGCTTTACTCATAAGACTTGATTAGTGCATAGAGATCAAACCATAATGCTAGTCTTCAAACCATGTCTCATTTATCATTTCCAATCACTTGTCATTGTATCATTTTGTTGCATGGGATTACCATCACTTGTTTGCCTTTATGTCATTTGTACCAACAATGAGCTTCTCATTCTTAAACAAATATGTTTCATGAATATCCATAAGAATAAAACCCTGCTCATATTCTTAAACAAACAAGTTAAATTACAAATCATGTTGTCATCAAAATCACCAAAACAATTAAGTGCCTAGATGCACTTTCAGGTACCCCCAGGTAGATTGTCGGTCCTAAGGTCCGACAGTTGGCGCGCCAGGTAGGGGTAGATTGTTGAGTTTTTTCGATCCAAAAACACCATTGGCTTGATGGCAGATCGATTCGACGTCGTCTTCCCGGCGAGCATGAGCGGCAGCCCCAAGCACCTTCCGGGCGTTAGCTTCTTCGCCGACTCCAGCGACTAAAGCTCCGCCAGCGGCGACTCGATGCCGGTGGACACGACTTCAGGGACTCCAGGGACCTCCCCTGATGTGCTTGATTGGCTCATGCAGCAGGTCGAGCAACTCAGTGGCCGGGATCAGATCCCAGATCTGTTTCCCCGGCGCTGAGTTCCTTACCCCGATGAGATCATCAATGGGCTAGACAAACACCGCTCCAAGAACCACGATGAGTGCATTGCCATGTCCGAGAAGGTCCTGCACCGCTCCAAGAACAAGTTTCCCCACGCACTGAAGAACGCGGCGGCCGACTACTTTGCTCGGCTCTCGCTGCGCCTATCCCAGATCCAATCTGGAAACCCACCCGAGCCCACCCAGTTTTCGGACTGCGGTGAATTTCAGGTTGCTACGACCGTGCTCGAGTCCGTCGAGAACTCGGCCGACAAGGAAGAAAGCCTCACCACGCCACCTAATCGCGAGGTGTTCATTTCTGAGGACCAGCATACTCAGGACGGGGAGACCGAGTCCGCTCGGCAGCACCGTGTCGACGCCAACGCGTATTGCGCTCAGCGCCGTGCAACTGAAGCCGCGACCCAAGATGATGAACCCACAGAGGACGCGCAAGATGAAGACTACATCGACCCTTTGGACCCGCGTAACCTGGATCGCGAGTTTGAGCGGGCCAAGGCCGACTTCCTCACCCCATCTGCTGCCATGGCAGCGTGCATCGCAGAGCTGGCTCACATGGAAGCCACCCCGAGACATCCCGAGTCAGAGCCCCGCTCGACGTCGCTCAGTAGCTCCATCAAAGAGACAGACAGGCTAGATCAAGATCTAGTAAGTCACGCTCGAGCAGATCGAACTCCCGCAGGTCCGGCTACAGCAGATCTGATCAAGACCGACGCCGAGCTAGATCCCTAACCCTGGGGATCATCCAGGAAGAAGTCGACCAGGAGCACACGGTCGACTACGAGCCAGAGGAATCCGAGAGCGGCAACAGACGGCGCGACAATCGCCGACCCGATGGCGACCTTCGCGATCGCCTCCACATATCAGATCGTGATGTGCGAGGAACGCTCAATGATAGGCATCGTGAGCGCGACACGGCCGAGTTAGAACGCCTTGAGCGATACGACCGAGACTGCGGCCAACCTGATCGCCGGAACAATCGCTCCGAGTACTCCGACGACGACAACCGCCGCGCACGGCGCGAGCTCGACGAGCGCGATCACTATGATCGCCGGTACGGCTCACCCAGAGCCCGCGACCAGAGGCAAGATGATGTCCACGACAATTTTGACGACGACAACTTTGAGATTGAAAGTGCATCTAGGCACTTAATCAATTTTGGTGATTAATGATAATGGAAATTCGGATATAATGCTTTGTATGAGTTGTGCAGGAATAAAATGAAAAGAGAAGATAAGAAATGTGAAAGGAAGGTCCCCAATTCTTATTTGTATGGTGGAGGATTTGATTAAAGATTTAAATTTGTTTTCGGTTTGAATTTGAGTATAGGACCACCGTACTATCAAGGGGGGGGCGTATTCGATAAATCCTAGTTGTCAAAGTGCTATGCTTGAGATGAAAATTCACTTGAGAGACACAAAAACTCACTTTCACTGCCTTTCTGCCGGGCCGGAACTTAGGCCGGATGATCTGGCCAGGAAGTTCCGGGCGGCTCGGTCTCGAGTTTTTTTGGCCGGAAGTTCCGGCCGTAGCATCAGAACTTCCATGACTTGGTCGTTTTTCAGCCTCTCGAGTGTCCTGAGCACATAACGGTCATATTTTTGGGGGTTCGTATAAATACCCCTCACCCCCCCCCCCCCCTCATTCATTTGCTGCTGGCTTACTCGACCTAATACACCTCTTGAGCATTCAATCCATCCCTCTACTCCTTCCCAAAGCTCGATTCTTGCAAGGATTCATCTAGGGGTTGAGTGTGGGAGAAGATTTGAGGTGTGATACAAGAGCATTTCGTGAGCTTCCCTTTGTTCATCTCAAGAAGTACTTGAAGCAACTTTGATTCATCGATTTGCGTTTGTTACTCTTGGAGCTTTGCTCCTAGACGGTTAGGCGTCGCCGGTAGCTCCCATTCCTTTGTGGTTGGAGCACCGGAACGTTTGTATCACCCCTTTCTTAGTGAGAGCCAATAGTAAGTAACTCGATCCTCCTTTGTGGTTGATTGACGGAGACTTCGGGCTAGTGTGACAGCCCGGCTCTTTGTGAGCTTCTCAACGGAGACGTAGCTCCTTTGTGGAGTGAACTTCGGAAGTAAATCCATTGCCTCCGTGTGCTCACTTGTTCTTATTGCTTTTATCGCTTGATTTGACCCGATCTACTTGTTAGTTGTTATACTCTGATATTGATCATATTTATAAGGTTCCTTACATCATTTATCATCTTTGTATTCAAGTAGAATCATCAAAAGGTCTGCAGAATTCAAATCTCGAAGTAGGTTTTTCAACCCGTCGG
The DNA here is from genome assembly GCA_900205405.1 of Echinochloa crus-galli. Lineage (NCBI taxonomy): Eukaryota > Viridiplantae > Streptophyta > Magnoliopsida > Poales > Poaceae > Echinochloa > Echinochloa crus-galli. The sequence goes on from OAMR01000089.1 coordinate 2,602,593, forward strand.
AAGATCCTACACAGTATCGGATCTTCTGGGGTCCGGAAGATCCGAGACTTCGTCGGATCATCCGACAACTGACAGATTCTTAGAGAAAATTTGTAGAATTTTATTGCAGGCCTATTCACCCCCCTCTAGGCCTAGTGTTGATCCTTTCAGAGATCGAAGGCTTTCAAGCCTTCACCAAGCGACTCCGCCAAGTCCCATGACCGGACACCTTCAAGCCGGCCATGGTCGAGAAGTTCGACGGCCGCTCCGACCCCAAGCTCTGGATCCAGACCTAAATCTCGGTAGTCCGAGACGCACGCGGCAATTTGGACCAGGCAGTAGCCTACTTCCCAGTAATTCTCAGGAAGGCGGCACTCCTGTGGCTCTCAGGACTCCCGGAGAACTCCATCGACAGCTGGGCACAACTCTGCAAGGTGTTCATGGAGAACTACCAGGCCACCTACACTCGCCCTGGCACAAGATTCGATCTGGATCTGGTACGCCAAAACAGGGGTGAAAGTCTCCGAGACTACACCAACCACTTCTTCGACAACCGTAACAAGCTTACAAATGTCGAAGAGAGGGATGTCATTGACACCTTCTGGCGCAGACTGTATGACAAGGATGTCTTCCGCAACCTGTTCAAGAAAGACCCCAAGACGGTTGGGGAGATGATGAAGGTGGTCGAAGGAAGAGGCCAAAGCCGACGTAGCCGAGCTAGCCCAGTTCCAAGCCAGGGACCGGAGGGACAAGGACCACGACAGACCAGCCGCCGAGCACAAGAAGGCGGAACCAGCACGTAACAGACACAGCAGGCCTGACGTCGCTACTGTTGTAGAAGGCGAAGGCCGAGTGGAGTCAAGACTCCAACCGCCGAACTCGCCCGCCTGAACGAGCAGTGCCCTTTCCACAAGGACGTGCGGGACTACTGGACCTTGAAGAAAGAACTCGGCGTTCCCCCGGCGCCGAAGAAGCCGCGCTACAACAACAATCGTGGCGATAGAAGAGACGGTGACCGCCGCAACGAACGCCGTGACAACCTCCGCGACGACCGCGACCACCGCCGCAACGACTGACCCCGGGACGGCGATAATCGCCGACTGGATGCAAAGCAGGGCCGTCTAACGAGCCCCACGGCGACTTTCAGCGCGCTGAGCGTCAGGTCAACGTGATCCAGGGAGGCCCCGACGCCTTCCCGGATCGAAGGAAGAAGAAGCTTCACAACCGCGAGATACATCTCGTCGGCACCAAGGGGATCGAGTACCTCCGGTGGTCGGAAATGCCAATCACCTTCAACAGGAAGGATCATTGGGTCTACCTGCCTGAACCAGGCTCCTACCCTCTGATTGTCAGCCCGGTCGTTGATAGAGTCCTCCTGACCAAAGTGCTGATTGACGGGGGCAGCGCCCTCAACATCATCTTTACCAAGACCCTAAACGACATGGGGTTTGACTATAGCAAGCTGCGAGGCACCGACCACCCGTTCTACGGCGTCATCCCAGGAAAGACGGCATATCGAATGGGACGAGTCACCCTGCCGGTAACCTTCGGCATGCCCGGTAACTACCGCACCGAGTTCCTGCTCTTCGAGGTCGCCGACTTCAGCAGCTCCTACCATGCCATCTTTGGGCGGCCCATGCTGGCACACTTCATGGTAATCCCCAACCACACCTACTTGGTGATGAAGATGCCTGCTCCCAACGGGGTCATTAGCAGTCGACCGCTGCCAGTGCGCAGCTGCCCGCGCTTCCCACCCGCCACGCAAGCTCCAGCCCCTCTTGCCCGCGAGGGAGGCGGCGGCAGCGGCGGCCCGGATCCGGCGGAGCATGGGCGCAGCGGGGCACGGGGAAGGGCGACGCGTACGGCGGCCAAGCGGCATCAGTAACAGCACCAGCAGCATCAGCACACGGATGGATGTCCCCCACGAGACCTCGGCGGTGGCGACGCACCACCACCAGCAGCAACAGGCGGTCCCTCCTCAACGCCGGCCTCGCCTACCTTCTCCTCCCGCCTGGCGCGTGCATCGGCATCTGGCAGCCGCTGTTGCCGCCGTGATCTGGTCTTCTTGGCCATTGTTTGGTGTCGTGATTTGCAGGCTGATATGGCGTTAGAACTGAATATTTATATGGATTAAAGAAATTCAGGATCATTACGGCTCGGACATGGCGTCAGACTCGTGTCCGATTCAATCGAAAACCAATGCACAGATGACGACGGCGACAGAGCTTGACGATGACGTTGTCGGGTTGGACGGCGCGGAGGACGCGCTCGACGTCGGAGACAGACTCCGGGAGAGGTGCGAGGTGCCGAGGATCTAGACCTCCTCGGGCTCCATGAAGTCTGGCTGCCGCCATGCGGGGACCGGGCCGAACCGCCGCCGCGGGACGCGCACGAGCGCGCCGGAGTCGACCAGCGTGTTGACACGAAAATGCGCCGACACACTTGAGATTGCAAGAACGCGCAACACGGCCGTCACCACGGCCAACACCCGAACTCCTCGGGCAAACCGGTCCGGTCTGACCGCTTTCAGGCAGGAGCTCGTGAAGACCTAGAAACCCAAGCTCGGGAGGGACCGCGTTGGAGCTCGAGCAATCTAGGGTTGCTCTAGGGTCGGCAGACCACCTAGAACGTCCTTGAACGTCGTCGAGACGAGCAAAGAACAGCAAATATGAGGTTGGAAAAGACTAGGGTTTGAGAGGCAAAAGTAGAGATAAAATTGATGTTG
>OAMR01000089.1:2608190-2651432 GCA_900205405.1 Echinochloa crus-galli
CATTGGGTCTACCTGCCTGAACCAGGCTCTTACCCTTTGATCGTTAGCCCGGTTGTTGATAGAGTCCTCCTGACCAAGGTGCTGGTTGATGGGGGCAGTGCCCTCAACATCATCTTCACCAAGACCCTAAACGACATGGGGTTTGACTATAGCAAGCTGCGAGGCACCGACCACCCGTTCTACGGCGTCATCCCAGGAAAGACGGCATATCGAATGGGACGAGTCACCCTGCCGGTAACCTTCGGCATGCCCGGTAACTACCGCACCGAGTTCCTGCTCTTCGAGGTCGCCGACTTCAGCAGCTCCTACCATGCCATCTTTGGGCGGCCCATGCTGGCACACTTCATGGTAATCCCCAACCACACCTACTTGGTGATGAAGATGCCTGCTCCCAACGGGGTCATTAGCAGTCGACCGCTGCCAGTGCGCAGCTGCCCGCGCTTCCCACCCGCCACGCAAGCTCCAGCCCCTCTTGCCCGCGAGGGAGGCGGCGGCAGCGGCGGCCCGGATCCGGCGGAGCATGGGCGCAGCGGGGCACGGGGAAGGGCGACGCGTACGGCGGCCAAGCGGCATCAGTAACAGCACTAGCAGCATCAGCACACGGATGGATGTACCCCACGCGACCTCGACAGTGGCGACGCACCACCACCAGCAGCAACATGCGGTCCCTCCTCAGCGCCGGCCTCGCCTACCTTCTCCTCCCGCCTGGCGCGTGCATCGGCATCTGGCAGCCGCTGTTGCCGCCGTGATCTGGTCTTCTTGGCCATTGTTTGGTGTCGTGATTTGCAGGCCGATATGGCGTTAGAACTGAATATTTATATGGATTAAAGGAGTTCAGGATCATTACGGCTCGGACATGGCGTCAGACTCGTGTTCGATTCAATCGAAAACCAATGCACAGATGACGACGGCGACAGAGCTTGACGATGACGTTGTCGGGTTGGACGGCGCGGAGGACGCGCTCGACGTCGGAGACAGACTCCGGGAGAGGTGCGAGGTGCCGAGGATCTAGACCTCCTCGGGCTCCATGAAGTCTGGCTGCCGCCATGCGGGGACCGGGCCGAACCGCCGCCGCGGGACGCGCACGAGCGCGCCGGAGTCGACCAGCGTGTTGACACGAAAATGCGCCGACACACTTGAGATTGCAAGAACGCGCAACACGGCCGTCACCACGGCCAACACCCGAACTCCTCGGGCAAACCGGTCCGGTCTGACCGCTTTCAGGCAGGAGCTCGTGAAGACCTAGAAACCCAAGCTCGGGAGGGACCGCGTTGGAGCTCGAGCAATCTAGGGTTGCTCTAGGGTCGGCAGACCACCTAGAACGTCCTTGAACGTCGTCGAGACGAGCAAAGAACAGCAAATATGAGGTTGGAAAAGACTAGGGTTTGAGAGGCAAAAGTAGAGATAAAATTGATGTTAGATTAGGGTTTGAGGTAAATGATAAAGTAATGTTTGATTCGATTGGATATATCTCAATCGGCCTTCTAGCCTTTATATTTATAGGCCGGGGAAGTCTTACCCCTCATGAGTCGGTTACAATATGTGATTAAACTCGGAATCCTAAACCTACTCGAATTACAGACTCAAACCGGTCTGACCGGTTTGTCCTGGTGACTGCCAATTTTGGCTGTCAACACAGCGCGGCTAGCGCCGGGTTGCCTGTGGCGGCGGAGGCGACACGTGTGTCGGCGAGCATGGCCACGCAATATTCGAAGCACGGCGGCGGTGGCGGGATCAGCTGCGGCGAAGGAGAGAAAAGAAGAGCGGCGGCGGAAGCAGCTTGACGAGGAGAGGCTAGAGGAAGAAGATGACATGTGGGGCCTAGAAGAAACGTAGAAGGGGTATTCGGACAATACAAAAATACGGTGGTCTGTAGGTGGGTCCAAAGGAATTAAAGACGTATAAAATGGCATAGTTCGAGGTTTTGGTAAATGACATGTTTCTAAATAGACGAATTGTAATGGCATATCTCTGAAGTCGGAAAATTGTAATGGTCTTGAAAAAAACACCGCCTTACGTTCTATGCATCTGCAATTTCGCATCAATCAAACATGAATTGCAATAATTCTGAATCCTTCTGTTGATTATGACCTCGCATATGCATCAACTTTGAAAGTTATATGCCTTGGAAATTAACAGAGACATTTTTTCGCGTGAGACATTTTCAATAATCAATATAATATATTTTCCACACAAGACAAGAACCAAATAGCAACTATCCAAAGAGATGAATGTAATATAGTTTTTCCAGCTTATGATAAACACCAGGTCCTGAATTTGCCAACTTCAGAAATCAATAAATGTAGTTAAATACAGTTTTGAAACCACGGCATGATAAAGTCAATACTTCACTGTCCAATGAGATTGAGAGTCCACACCTTATCTTATCAACCTTTGCTCTTTCATTTTGATTGCAGATATTTTCTTCATTGTCCAACAAAGCCATGGATGTTAGAACATGATAGCCAACGCAATCCTCAAATAGCTTCTTCTAAAATGCATATCAAGGACAACAACTGTGCATTCAGAATATGACCTGAAAGGTTAGCGTGCCATTTCCCTTCAGCAAGAGAATCAATAGTATGTTGCATAGGCAATGTACTAGATCTAGGTTTTATTGTGGGCAAAAGGAATAGTAGTATCTCAGGCATGAACAACTGTATTTGTTTATGGCTTAAATGAAGCAACATTATAAATACTAAGAGAAAACTACAGTGTTAGTTAGGAAGTTGCCACAGAGCCATGGTGGTAAAGCACCTGTAGGCCTAGGATAGCAACAATGACCCAACAAGTAATGCAATCTAAATGGCATTTTGGTGAGCACATCAGACCATACAACCCATCTAGATTGAGTTTTGTTAAGGGAATCGAATGCTGGAGTTTCTTGTTCATCCAAATACAAAATGAGACAATGTGGCATTCAAAGCGATTGAGTTTTGGCTAATGGTAGAAATAATTTATGTTTCGGAAAACAAAAATTATAATAACATGTTTCTAAATAGACGAATTGTAGTGACATATCTCTGAAGTCGGAAAATTGTAATGGTATATATCCAATTAACCCTTGAAAAAAACACCGCCTTACATTCTATACATCTGCAATTTCGCATCAATCGAACATGAATTGCAATAATTCTGAATCCTTCTGTTGATTATGACCTCGCATATGCATCAACTTTGAAAGTTATATGCCTTGGAAATTAACAGAGACATTTTTTCGCGTGAGACATTTTCAATAATCAATATAATATATTTTCCACACAAGACAAGAACCAAATAGCAACTATCCAAAGAGATGAATGTAATATAGTTTTTCCAGCTTATGATAAACACCAGGTCCTGAATTTGCCAACTTCAGAAATCAATAAATGTAGTTAAATACAGTTTTGAAACCACGGCATGATAAAGTCAATACTTCACTGTCCAATGAGATTGAGAGTCCACACCTTATCTTATCAACCTTTGCTCTTTCATTTTGATTGCAGATATTTTCTTCATTGTCCAACAAAGCCATGGATGCTAGAACATGATAGCCAACGCAATCCTCAAATAGCTTCTTCTAAAATGCATATCAAGGGCAACAACTGTGCATTCAGAATATGACCTGATTACCTGAAAGGTTAGCGTGCCATTTCCCTTCAGCAAGAGAATCAATAGTATGTTGCATAGGCAATGTAGTAGATCTAGGTTTTATGAAATATTGGATGCAAACCCTCTCTCTGGTACAATCGTAAAAACCAGAGTATACACCGTCAGTTCCAAAATGCGTGGGTCCAGATGAGCCTCTACATCGATGTTTCGCATGGAACACCCTGTTCAGACAAACATTTGCAGAAGCCTCCTCTCATCTACCGTACCCGTCTCCAGTCACGGATCGCCCCCATTTCTTTGGCATGTATTCACTGGATCTGCTCTTATTGAGGATTGTGGGCGAGTTTGCCCAGAGCAGCTTCCAGCCAGGGCATACTTACGATGGCTTAGGTGGTGGTGGTGCAGTGAGGTGATGACAGAGATTTCAACGGCAGCCCAGCTCGCGATTGACGTCTTGCCTGTTGGAAAACAGGCCTCAAGGATTCATTATATCAAATTAAGGAAATTTATGTCAGCCGGCAGGACGTATAACAATGTATAATTATTAGGTAAATTATGGAAACTTGTATAGTTTATGATGTAATATATGGATAACTTATCTAACTTATGATGCTTCTATGGCACACATAAACAAATAAAGGTTGAATAAAGACTATGTGTGATTCTATATCAAAAAAAGGACTATGTGTGATTCTTGGACAATAAGTTTTGAATGAAGATTGTCCATTTGATAATTAACCATTGTCTCCAGTTTCAGTTTCACTGCTGTCTCAAGTTTCAGTTTCAGTGTTACTGTTAACCTTTTGATATGTCGGTGACTATTTGGGGTTACTCCTATTTCAGTGTTGGTGTTCTAATTTATCACTAAAAGGTGTGACTGTTTTTTTGAGCGAATAAAAAAAGGTGCGACTGTCCATTGTGTGATACTCCCAACCTGTGTTTATCACAGAAATTTCAATGCTCAAAAAGACACAAAACAACACATAAAGCCACAAACGACAGTGGAGTAATTTTTCAGTGTAAGCTGTAGACATTGCATGGGGCCAAAAGATCTGGATCCATTTTTATTGATCAGGAGTAAGGAAATTACACTGTGTACTTACAGAGGTCACACTCCACATCATTACATCAAAAGGAAATATTTTTTATACAAATGTCTAAATTTTGATACAAAAGCCACACTCCACATGAAAATAGGCGCGTGTTCATCAGACCACTGATGTTTTGGGAAAATGTTGGAGACGCAGTGTCTTCTCTTTAGCCAGCCTACAGGGATTGAGGTAACCAGGCATACCACATCACTTCAACGATTCTTGATGGCAGTTAGGCTTGTTGCTGAATACTGATGTTGTCGTCCTTAGATGAGGAGAACTCAGGTTGCCACTACAGCACTGCAGATCAACCATCGGGCAAATTATAGATTTCATTAGACTTAACAGATTCCTGAAATCCATTTGGTGCTTTCTGCTTCCTAAAATCACGCGAATTTTGGGGCCACCTGCTTCCTGAAATATGAGAAGCCAAAACTGCAAATTATTCATGGCATTGAATAAATATTCTTTATCGGTATCAATTCAGTATGAAAAATAAGATGGATTCATGGCATTGAACAAATATTCTTTAGAAGTTCAGTTTTATGCATCATTTTGTGAAGCTTTGCACATTTCAGATTGTATAGCTTTTTGGAGCCCCAACAAGTTGCCCCAAGCTCAAGAATGTAAAAGACCTGAAGATACTCAATGAATGGGTTATTCTAGCAGAGAGCCTCCTTCAGTGTCTGTACATTAGTGAGCCACTTTGATAGAGAAAGAAACCCAGAAAGCAAGAAGTTCCTTCCTTAACCATGAAGGCAACTAACAAATCAAGGATTATGTTTCAGAAGCACAAGAGCACAAGTTACTGGGTCCTCTATGGTTAGGCATGAATTCTCCATGTTCTTCATTTTGTGAATGCAAAGGGGTATGTGCACAGCTAAAAATCTTTAGTGTATATACAGTAAGTGTAATGTCCTTAACCATCAAACCATACCCATATTGTCAGCACGTAATAAGTGTTTGGTTGTTTGTTTTGGGTCACAAATATATACAGGTCAATGTTTAATACATAGTCAGACAATGAATGCTTCACATGCTTCGTGATTTTCTATTCATATGCCAAGTTCCGGACTGAGACACTTTATAGTTTACACAAGTAACATTCATGAGATCAAATAGGTACAAGGGAACTAAAACATCTGTCTCACATTTATAATATTTTCCTGCATGTTTTAACTTTATTTGTTTTGTTTCCTGAATTATATTGAAGTTCTGAATAATGAAGTATGTGTCCATGAAATTCTAGCTGTCAATCATTGCAGGTATGCACCCCTGAAACTTTGAACCGAAGACCCAGAAGAGAAATGACTGGAGGACAAGCTACATGGCCACAACGTCATTGCAGAATCGCCTTAGAGGCACAATGCTATCCTCAAATTTCATGGACAATGCTACTGACTAATAAATCGTGATTCTTATGTCTCTTGAACAGCTAGACAATGTCCAAAGGGCACCATGAGATTGAATGAAATTCCACAAACCACGCCGTAACCACACAATCTATTTTCACATGTTACTACAAATCAGTACTCTGACATGAAAACTACACTGCTACGAAACAACAAGCATCCCATGTTTTTCAAGTGGGAGAATCGACATTACAGAACAAACAATCCTCACAAAAACACGACTTGAATGAACCCTTACCTAGAATAATTCAGGCTGGGATCAAATCAGAAATTGCAAGTGTAATCCCCATATGGGAGGGAATGGAGGAGATTGAGGGGAATTAGATCCCCAACTGACTTGTAGGAGAACTAATCCCCTCAAATCCCTCCCATTAGGGGATTAAAGGAACATAGCCTAAGTTGCCACCTAGCTGAAAATCAAGCGTAATCTTCAATAAGAGTAGATCCCTGACTTGAGCTCGTGTGTGAATGCTGCAGAAGACATAGGGGAAGGGGATCCATCAACTCGAGGAAGAGAGCTGGTGCGGATCCGTCGCCGGACCTGAACCCTCCTAGGTCCATGAGTTTTTAATTTGGGGCACCGGAGTTGCTGAATGGACTCAAAAAACGGTAGAGGAGGTTTCGCCAAAATGTTAGGGTGGTTGATGCAAAATGTTAACAAGTTGACATGGAGCAGCGGGGGGGTATTTGTAAAGTTTACTGAGGATTTCGGGAGCTCATCTGAATCGACCATTTTGTATTGGACGGTTTGCACTCGGGTTTCCATGATTGCACTGAAGGGAGGGTTTCTACCCAATATTTACCCTTTATTGTGGGCAAAAGGAATAGTAGTATCTCAGTTATTTGTTTATGGCTTAAATGAAGCAACATTATAAATACTAAGAGAAAACTACAGTGTTAGTTAGGAAGTTGCCACAGAGCCATGGTGGTAAAGCACCTGTAGGCCTATGATAGCAACAATGACCCAACAAGTAATGCAATCTAAATGGCATTTTGGTGAGCACATCAGACCATACAACCCATCTAGATTGAGTTTTGTTAAGGGAATCAGATGCTGGAGTTTCTTGCTCATACAAATACAAAATGAGACAATGTGGCATTCAAAGCGATTGAGTTTTGGCTAATGGTAGAAATAATTTATGTTTCGCTCATGTGCGAGACCGGCTACACCAACCAGACGCTCATTCTGCTGCATACCTGGTTTGAATGTCCTCCAGTGATGAAGGAAAGGGTTCTTATCAACATTCACAGGCCAGTTGTCCTTTAAAGTTTCATCTGGAATTGCTGCCAAAATTTATTGTGATATTAAACTGCATAACAGTATAAACTACCTAAAAATAGGAGGAATCCTTTGTCAACTATATTGTTCATTTTTGTCTATAGTATCAGCCATCCTTCCAACCTGGTCAAGAATGATCAGATTAATTGGAGCAGATCATATATTGACATGAAGCGTGATCAGATTGGTCAGGCCACTTGCATTTGTTTGAACTACCAAATCAAACTCCGGAAAGGAAAAAATAAAATATACTTCCAATCCTGTATACACTTGCATGTAGTCTCTCTAGGAATATTGCGGACCCATTTTCAATCATTTCACTCACAGTAGATATAAAAGTGTATAAAACAGCATGAACACACTGAAAACAGATTAAAGAAAGTTTGCAAAATAGCATGAGCAGATGATGCCATCCTTAGCACGTTCTCCAGTTATAATATTTTCAGATAAATAGTTATAATATTTTCAGATAAAGAGTTAAAATCAGTAGCAGCAGATACTTTCAAAGCTTGATGCGGACTGGCACTACAAATAAAAAAAGGAGAATATACAAGAGTGGCTAGGGAGAAGTTGTTAAGTGTTGAGAGGTAGTATGGAAAAATTAAATGAAACAATAGCACAAATGGATCATGGCAGGCATATATGAAATACTATAATGATGGGTAAAGCAAAAGAATAATTGGGTGACATGTCTGCAACAAGAGGCTAGTTTGCCATTTTAACAAACATCTCGTGAATATAGCAATCTTATCAAGTCGCCTTCGGTTAGCCAAGACACATGCATAGCATGTATGGACACCATCCTAGGACTTAATCAGACCAATGAACATCCACAATACATACATGATGCAACATGGACACCCTCCTAGGTTTCAAAATGGACAAAAGAACGTCCACAATCAGAAAACTCAACGGACCAATGAATATTCACATTCAGAAAACTTTAGTTTTGATGAGTACTGAGTGTATGGCCTCTACCTGCAATTTTAGTAAGAGTTGAGATCCATCGCTAATAGAAGATGATTATATACCCATAGGTATAAATCAATGTAATATCTAATATTTTGTTCTTGCAAATTGTGAAAGATTATATCAGACAACTGCAGTTGTTCTGTCACTATCCAACCATCAAATCTTGTCACTCGAATACATATAGAATACAACTTAGCACCTGGCCGTTGATTCAGCTGCCCTTTCACAAAACAGAAAGACTAAAAGTGATAAAGGACAATAGTTAGCTAATAATATGTAATGGATGTTTCCTGCTAAAGAAACAAGTGGATTTCGGACGCCTTGTGCCTTGATGGAGCCAACCAGTTACATCCTCTTCTTCCCCTAGTTGTGATGAGTCTTTGAATACGTGACATGCAAACCTCAGTAGCCTCTTCTGCTCCGGTTCTGTGACACCTTGATGCTTGGTTCTCTGCTCCGGTTCTGTGGCACCTTGATGCTTGGTTCTCTGCTCCGGTTCTGTGGCACCTTGATGCTTGGTTCTCTGCTCCGGTTCTGTGACACATTCCTGCTTGATTTTCCCTGAAATTCCATGGTTCAAGGTCAGGTCAACTATAACAAGTGAACAATGTCAGGTCAACCACAATGACAAATGAATAGTTCAGATCAACTATACAGCAAGTGAACAGGACAGAAGAGTTTGGTACAAGGTACATACTGGGGGCAGCGAGATTGGCAATGGAAATCTTCCTCTGATGTTTATGTCCTTCCATAACTGTGGGCTGTGCTTCTTGATAGCCCCCAAGGCCTGCTGCAGATGTTCCGGGAACTCATATTGAAGCAGGTCCTCATATTGCTACAGAATAAGGTTCTCCTCTGAAGAAACTTAAGCGCTGTTTCTTGTTCAATGTTTGCAGCATCTTCATTATTATCCTCTCGTAAGCATGCATATACGAATGCCTATGAATGTCAACAACTGCACACCCAAGTTCGATAGCTTTCCTCAACTTATCTGCCTCTTCCCTCTCCTTTGCCATTGCCTCTGCAGTCCCCTTCACCTTCTTCGTCACCTCCTCCTCCTTTGTCATAGCTTTCACTAACACCTTATCCTTATTCTTCTTCCTCCACTTCTTCTTTGTCCCTGTCATCCCCTCACCCTTCCTTGTCGACCCCCTGCACTTCTCCTCATCTGTCCCTGTCCCCTTCCCCTTTCTACCTGCTACTGCCTCATTCTGCTGCATACCTGGTTTGAATGTCCTCCAGTGATGAAGGAAAGGGTTCTTATCAACATTCACAGGCCAGTTGTCCTTTAAAGTTTCATCTGGAATTGCTGCCAAAATATCTCGTGCTTGTTTCCTACCAGTTTTTCCGCCAAAAATGGGCAATGCCTTTCTCACATTTGTGTAAATGTCTACGCCAAGGACGCCTATAGATTCTCTTGGAAGGAGGCATGGATCGAAGGCGATGTCGTCATCATCTATTTGCTGTGACTCCATCATATCCAACCATCGCTTCACATTTCTTGGCACAACTTTTAGGACCCCCGGGCCCTTCTCTTTCTCAAGGAGAGAAACAAGATAAGACTTTGCTTCGGAGTAATCAGATCTGAGTAAGTCATCGGTCAGAGGTTGATCTTTGAAGATGAATTCCTTTACAGACAGTACTCCCAGGGGCTTGAACACACGAAGTTCACCACTTGTGAAAACCCCAGAACTGGAGACACCATTTGAATGGCTCATGAAAGGGATCATTGCTGCTGACCACATGAACCTTTTTCCAGGCTCGGTGGCCATATAGGGTTGATCGGGCTTCACGTCGATCAGTCTGTTTCTGGGCACTGGTCCCAACAATTGTTCCCTTTCAAGAAATTGCTCCACAGTTTCCCAGTCCTCTTCCTTGTAAGAACAAGGTAAACCATAGCACCTGTGATCATAAAAATATACAACGAAAGAGATTAAGACGAGTTCAAATTTTAAGGTACCTACAAAGATAAGTTGTGGACCAAATCCTAACTTCAGGAATGAGTGGCAAGGTATCTAGGTAATTGTATTTAGAGACATATTTACAAGGTAGGCATTGATTTCTGTGATTCATTCTATATCTTTGCTATCGTGCTGCAATAGTTATTTTCCTCATCTTTTGTCCCCAAACAAAGGAAAAACATATGGACAGAGAATTTTATTGCCATGTGTAGGCTGTAGCTGCATTAGAACTATGCAGTGCATGTCGTCAATGGAAAAATATGGCGTAGGTAAATGAAATTTTGGACACCACAGGTATAAATAAATTCTCCTATGGCCACGTTTGGTTGTAGATTAATTTACATGGTTCAAACTTGCTGGTACATGTTTAGTCATGAAGAAGGATGAACATGCAATTCAGCATTGGTATGAAAAAAGAAACCATAGTCTAGCATTTGTGGATTCAAGTAGCATATTACATAGTTACTCGATAATTTACTGGGTATGATCAAGGCATCACTACCACAAGATCTCTGCATTACTATTGCGTGGTTCGTCTAGTCATGGCTGGGAATATCATGAGCTTGTGTTTAGAGTAACAATCAAAATAATAAACGGCCAAAACAGTGGTTGAGTTAACCAATGGAGACGAGCAATAATTATAGGCTATGATCGAGGATCATTCAATTGGGAGAATAAAAAAGCCTGCTATTCCAAAATACACCTGGTAAATTAACGGTGGATATATTTTGTATGCTTGTACCTTCCAGTAACTCACAAACACCTTAAAAAATCTATAGAAAAAAAGGTGGTTTTCAGAGGCACCGATTTTTTTCTTCAGATCCTTGTTAGTAACAAGGAATCCAACAGTACCTAGAACCTAGAGCTGACACTGATAGGGGGAGGGGGGGGTAGTACAGGAGTAGCGACTACAATACCATAATAAAGAAACTTACATGAGGTTTTGGGGACTAGATGTTGAGAAGAATTTGAGCTTTTGGGTCCATGATGGAGCACCAAAGCCCCGCAAGGAACCGCCTCCTGCAAGGCATCTTGCCTTGTCCCAAAACAGCCGTGAATGCGGAATCATTGTTACCTGCAAGTTATATGGCATTAAAACAGGATGCTAGAACATGTATGTTCAAAGTAGGAGGCTGAAATACGTATGATCAAAGCAGGACCCTGAAACATGTGTGATCAAAGCTATCATCAAATCAAATAAACACAGTGGTTCTTCAGACGATAGTCCAATGTTGAAAGCAGAAGGCTGAAACATGTGATCAAAGCAAGACGCTGAAACATGTGCGCTCAAAGCTATCATTAAACAAACACAGTGGTTCTTCAGATGATAGTCCAATGTTGAAAGCAGAAGGCTGAAAATCAAAGCAGGACACTCAAACATGTTGAATCAAAGCTATCATTTAGAAAAAGAGTGGTTCTTCAGATGATAATCTGGCATACAATTTGTGAATTCCTTAGCGGCTGATACATGGGCGACCAATCCATATAGCAAGATAAGTAGATAACAAACAATGGAAGATGGCAATGGACTACTTTACAAAACTGCGCCGAACGCAGTTAGACTCTGTTCTGCAAACACACCCTGTTATCCTCAAAGTTGGGCCAGCTTGTGGGTCCCCTTGAGCGGCGCAGGTGGTTTCCCCTTTGCTCTAGGCAATGGCAGCTTATCGGAAATTCAGACATCGGTGCTCCTGACAAAACCCTCAGCACCATGGAGGATGGATTGGGCTTTGGACTAACCAGATGGTCTTCTACTGACTATGGTGAACCTGAACAAAGTGGATATCATCGACAGACCACGGGTGGAGGGCCAGCGCTACGGCGCTGGAGATGGCGCCTGGCGGTGCTACACGGAGCAACTGCGCATGGCTTTGGTTCCTAGTAAAGCGTGGGGGAAGTCAAATCAGGGCTTCAGCAAACTGAAGTGTGGAAGTTTTCCCAATGTTACCCGGCGGCCGCGGCGCTCAGGCAGTCGCCGTCGAGAGGAAAACCAGCCCCGTTTATGCTTAGTCACGCATTAGCGACACGACTTGTTCCGGCAAAAGAAAAAAAAAAGCGTCGCGGTGAATTCCCATCTGCCTGTGGTGCGCCTGAGGTCGCCAGAGACAGCAGATGTGCGGCGGCTGATCTACTGCCATATGGCTGTCAGTAAAATTTCGCCGCGAGCCTCGCAGCCCCCGGTGCACAACCACAGATCAATTGGTGACGGCACAGCATTCTAACGTGCACAGATTGGGAGTAGGATGCCGATAGCTTACCGAAACCGCAGGTCTGAGGTGAAGAGACGAAGGAGCGCGCCGTTCTTCGCGATGGCCACCCACACCCTCCCGAGTCCTGACTCCTGACGGCTCAGTTCACGCTCTCGTCTCCGCCCCCGTTCCCATCAGCGATCCCTGTGACTATCAGCTTACAAAATATGCTGTGGATTGTCAAGGCACGGATGAAATAAACAAGGGATGGAACTGGGATGGAGGGGAACTCACTAGATAGGCGAAGCAAATCCGAGGAGGGTTTCGATTGCCAACTTCCCCACTTGTCTCACTGCTCCCCAACCTGCGGTTCAAATAATGTCATATGAGGATACATAGATGAAAGGAATATAAGGTCTCTGTGTGTGTGTGTGTGTGTGGGGGGGAATAGCCATCTGCTATTAGAGGATCGGGGGGGTTGTACTACCGTTCGGCGTAGCCGTCGGTGGCCGGCGCCGGCGGTGGAGCGGAGGATGTTTGGGGTTTTCCGTCAGGTGCCTTGGGGTTTTCTTGCGGCGGGGGAAGGAGAAGAAGGGAAGGGAAGGGGGTGGGATTATGGATTGCTAGGGTTCGCGGCCCACCCTTTGGTTCCTCCCGCCCCGCCTACTCCCTCAATGCCACCGGCGGTGGAGGGTAGAAGCGGGAGAAGAAGATTCCCGGGTCGGAGAGCTGGGAGACAGCTTGCTCTTCCGCGCAGGGATGGCAGAGAGGCCGTTGTACAAATAGCTTGCTGTTTTTTTTGCTGCATGGCGACGGCTGACGACGGCCGTTGTACGTGCCCTGAGAGAGAGCCCGCGAAAAGGTGGAGGGGGAGGGGCTTGGTGTGGCCCACCTCGTCACGACATCAGTTGTTCCGCTTCTGATCCTGTCTTTTTTTTTGAAAGAAACGCTTCTGATCCTGTCGAAGTGTCGATGTTGGGGTTGGTTGAGAATTCGGAGCTTCTCCCTTCCGAAGAGATTGAGATGGAGAACACGGTTTCTTAAAATACGCCAAGAACAATTTGAGATGAAATAAAAGACTTGCTCAGCTCTCGGATATCATATCATAGACCAGCAATGTGTGGTCTGTTCCGCCACATTTCCTGCAGCGAGTATACCAGCTGAGAGCAATAGACTACATAATTACCCTCTCTGCATCCTTTTGCAGAGCCAGAGGAGGACGTTTCGTTCCAAGGATTATTAATTAGAAGTATTAAATATAGATTAATTATAAAACTAATTACATAAATGAGGGTTAATTCGTGATGAATCTATTGAACCTAATTAATCCATCATTACGGCATATTTACTGTAGCACTACATTGTCAAATCATTAACTAATTAGATTTAATAGATTCATCTCATGAATTAATCGTCGGTTATGTAATTGGTTTTTTAACCAATATATATTTAATACCTCTAGTTAGCATTTTTACATCTGATTTTTAAGGACTAAACAGACCCTACGCTATCTCGCGTTGCATCCTCAGTTTGCCCCAGCCACCGCACCTCCGCAGCAAGCACCCGTTTTCGATGATCTCGCGTCACTAGCGAACCCTTGCCCTCTCATCAGTTGGGCTAGAGAAGAGTGTGAGGGGCGGGCTAGCTTGGTAACTTTGTTAGCCTGCGAGGATTAGTTAACCTTGCATTTATAGGGTTAGATTTTCTCATAAGCATTATCCATCATATGAAAATTAGCAGGGCAATGGCTATATTTATCAATTTTCTTTATGACCATGAAAAACATGAAGTTGATACTGCAGGTGGTGCCCAGGTTAATTAGCTCAGATAATGAGGAAATCCTTCAATTCTTAGTTCAGAAATCAATAGTGGTTGAGAATTTGGAAGCTGCCATATGTGTTCCAGTAGTTCTATGATATGTAGAACTAAAATCCAAATGCGCAACCGCAATGACTTTTAGTGCATCACAAAATTTGCAAATTGATACACTGTTTATCTTCTAAGATTTTGCAAGGATTTCACGTATTACTCGACGTTACAGCACTTTGTCAAACTTTATTTTTTATCATGTGCGAGACCGGCTACACCAACCAGACGATCTTGAATGCGAATCTATTTATTCGATGCGCTGAAGCCGTTACTTCTTTCTGCTGGTTATTGCAACGTTCATAGTCAATGGCATTCGGAAAATCTAAACTTAAAGTTGTGTAGCATAATTAGAGGCGGAGACGAGAGCTAGAATTTCATTTAAAAGGAACAAAATTGCTCTATAGCTATCACATAAAAAAACTTTAACAAAAGATTACATGTCACAATGTTCACATAACTGAGCATGTGCCACGGTGCACGACACAAACAAACAAAAAACGAAAAAAACGAATACGAACATACCGTCTGAGCCCAAGCTTGAACTGGGGACCTTTAGTGTGCAAGACTAATGTGATAACCAACTACACCACCCAGAAAAGCTTGAATGTGTTTCTTTTTATTCAATTTTATCAATTACTAGCAAATATGCCCGTGCGTTGCAACGGAAAACAATATTATTACATGCCCATAACCTAATAACCATCCAGTAAAACTTACATATAGGTTTAATAAAATTAATTATATTGAAATAAAATTAAAAAACTTAGATCGGTATGAGGAGCGCTGCATCAGCTTCGTGGGCATTAGATGGAAGGAGAAAGCACAGCACGTGAATGTGAGTTATTCTATTGGAGCAAACTTTACCTTGTAATGGAACTCCTAATAAACAACACAGCTTTTTTTGAATTGCAAACTCTCAGCAATATGTCTATGCATGCGTAATGTAAATAATAAACATGTCAACACCATGCATCCGTATAACATGTGTAGATATACATATATAAAAAAACAATAAAAATGGTGGACTCTCGATCTTATTCTCTAGTAAATGAACTTATTCTCTAGAAAGCACTTGTCAATCTGAATCTGATGAATTATACAAAGGGTTTATCATGGCAATGGAATCCTTACCAAGAGTATTGCGTCGCATCATATGACGTTCTTTTTCACGGTCTCTCTTTACTTGTTTTTCTCACATGTCATGCTAGCATAGAGTGATCTTTGATGATCACATATTGCCTGTCTCTTTTCATATGTTAAATTTGCATACCGTGTCCGAGCATTTGCACGTCTTGCTTTAATTTGGTCTGGTGTGAATTGTAGTTCTCCATTTACTTTCTTTTGTTTCTTTTGTTGATAAGCTTCACGACGTTTCTTTAGTATTCATTCTTCTGTTGGTCAGATAATTTTGCATATCGGTTCCTTTCTCGCTGCCTCTTACGTTCTCTTGGATCTACGAGTCGTGGCTGGTCGGCAGATGTCATGGACCCACTGACGTTACTGTCACCTCTAAAGAAGGATAATATGCAATTAGTTGTGTAGTATCAGATTGGTTGAACATTTATATATAATAGTTGATCAATATTACTTGTATTGGTGGTGCTTAGATATTGCATACTAATGTTGTCCTCATCAGACTGTTTTGTAGAAGCCATCTGCAAAAAAAAAAGGAAAAAAAATACAACAAGTGGTTTGTCAATGTGATTACTAAAATAAAAAATATATATTTGTTGAAGCTAGGGCTGTGCGGTTTTAGGCAGGTTTTAGAAGAAAAAAACAATTGAACGTGGCAGAGTACGGTTTAAGCAGTTTGCTCCTAATGGGATTGACGGTTTCAACATGAGCGAGCTTACAAGGTTCATATGGTACAGGGTTTGCAAAACAAGGAAATAATTAAATCGACTCTCTAGTCTGTTATCAACCAACTTGAGTATGCCGCCGATCCGATCCATGCCTTATGTCCATATACCCACAAGGACAAGGCCACGAAGAGAGACCGAGGGGAAAAAAAGTGAAAACAAGCAAAAAAAAAGGGAGGGGCAGCCGCACAGGCCGGTGAGAGATATGGGGGAGAAAGACCTGCACGGTAGCCCTTGCCGCGAGGAACGTGTGATCTCGCCGGGTTCTGATGCGAGAGATGAAAGATGATGTTGTAGATCGATACTTTATGTGACCTACGATTCATCAAAGATTTAATGATTTTTTTGAGCGAAAAAGATTTAATGATTTTACGTGGACTCGGTTGCTTTATATAGGTAGCTGCGCGGGGTTCCCTCGAACTCGGAGGCCACAGGGCAACTGTTTAGGGCCTGTTTGGATACAAAGTAATTTTAAAGTATTAGATAAATACCATGGTTTCATAAAATACCTAGGTATTAGAAGGTAACGAGGTGTTTGGATATACAATATATTTTGGTTTTAGAAACTGCAGTGTTACCAAAACCATGGTATTTTTGGAGTTTTAAAAACTCCACCCAGACCCTCTTTTTTCTAGACAGAGCTGGCGGCGTCGCTCGCTACTCTGCTATTTGTTGCGCTGCACTTTGTTTTTAATTTCCGGCCAACGAGTGATCTTCTTTTCATACCATGTACAATCCACTTAAATAATATATGGCAGGCGTAGTACACATACAGTTTGATCCGGTAAAAAAATTCTTCTGCAACGAATATATAGTCAAAAAGTTAAGGATAACATATGATTAGCCATTTACGTAAGTAATAGAACAACTCTCAAGGCCCTAGACATCACTAGAACAATGCAGCTATGGCACGTTTAAACAAATATTCTAACAACCACGCTTTCCAAAAAAGAATGCTGCGTGACTGCGTCAATACCACAAATAGCCAAACACCTTACAATATTTCTAAAACTGAGAAAAACTGTAGTTTAAAAATACCATGGTATTGAATGACTTGGGTTTTTAAAACCAAAGTATCTCAATACTGTAGTTTTGGGAAACTGCAGCATCCAAACAGGGCCTTAATTGAATCCGTCTCGGCTTCAAGTCTGGCTTGGTCCAATTCAAAAGAACGGACAGACTCGATCATAGACGGAAGTATGAGACGTACGAAGAATACGACGTACCAAAAAGAGGCAGAATACACAAAGATTGTTTACTTGCTTTATAATTAGGTAAAGATAAAAGATTACGTTTCTTAGCTTCGCACTAGAATATGCCGCAGCATATTATTTTCTCGCTGCTACCGAGTCTTGCATAGAGAGAGAGATTTCCATCGTTATATTTGAGAATACTTTTTTTGGAAACGTTATATTTGCGAATGTGAAGATGAGGCGGCTTTATGAAGGTTTATTGATGGGTTGATGTGAACAGCCTATAGACCATTTCATGTGTTTCATTTCCAGTAAAGAATAAGCCAGAAATAAGAATCGCGAAAGATTCAATGGGAAACTATGCAAATACCTTTGAATTTCTCCATAACGACGAAACCTTTGCGAATACCTGCATGAAATACACAGTAGTTGCCATGGAGCTTCTACCAGCTAGCTGTCTTCTTCCACTAGTACACTCAGATTGTCTGGTTGTTTTCTTTCTGCTGGTTTTTGCAGTGTTCATAATCAGCGCTAAGAAAATCTAAACTTGATGGATACGGTGTAGCATAATAGAGGCGGTGACGGGATTTGCATATCATTGATAACAACGGAGCTAGAATTGCCATCTAAAATTGTTGTCAACTAGTATCAGATACAAAACTTTAAAAGATTGCAAGCCACATTTGTTCGCAAAATCGATTGAGCATCCTCCTCCACGTGTGCAACAGCAACACAAACAAAACCAAGAGCCGTCTGAAAGCGAAGAAGAATCCAACGGGAGGCCTAAAACGGGTCAAGTTTTCAAACTTCCACTGTTTCCCCTTGGCAAGGAAGAAGAGAGTTTCGTGTCAAAAAAAAAAGGAAGAAGAAAGTTTCAATGCTTCCCCAAGAAACGAAAAGTTGGGCGTACCACGGTGGTTGTACCTAGCGGCAGCGCGGGAGCCCGACGCCGTTACGCGCCCAAAATTACCGTAACGCCCTCGCCGCGCTTATCCACTCGGGCGCCTCCCCGCCACAACCCTCCCGGTTGCCCGCGTAAATACCCCTCAACCCCCGGGGGCATAACAGTAATCACGCCCCACGCGGCGCCACCCCGTCCCCACCATCGCCTCGCCGCCCATATCTTCTCGTCTCATCTCGTCTCGTCCTCCGCCTCGGCCCAATTTCTCGTCCAAAATATCGCCCCACGATCCCCACCTCTCTCCTCGTCCTCCTCCTTCCTCACCTCGCCGGCGGGCAGGCAGCGGAGATCCTCCCTCCGGGCTGGGATCGGGTTCCACGTTGCCTGGTAAGGATGCCCCTACGCCGGTTACGTGGGATGTTGGATTGTTCCAAGCTGTTGTTTATTTCCTCGCTGCGAGGACTCGAATCCTATAGCAATTTCGTTCTCAAAAAAATGGGATGTTCTTCCCAGCTTGTTGCCAATTTGTTCGACGCGAGTGTGAGGGGTAGTAACATTGCGGTTTGATTGTTCTCCATTCTGCTCGGAGTTCGATCGAACCTCCCATTCCCCGTTAGGTGGTAGCCCCTGCCTCAAGCAATCGAATCAGGGCGGGGTTAATCTCGCCGCATTTCATCAAGTTTTTCTTCCCACGTCTTCTCTAGACATTTCATTTCATTTACCTTATTAATTATTCAATTGTGCGTGATGTTCGAACCTTCGCGAATTGGAATCTTCTAGAGAAGATCCTTGCGTCTTGTTGCCGCACGGTCTGCCTGTTTGTGACGCGTTAGATTTGTTCGTACTCTTTGTATGAGTCATCGCTTTTTTTTTTAACTTTGTTTGATAGCTGTTACTGTTCGATCACCTTTTGCATTGTTCACGTGTTTGGTACTTTGCGGCATGTAGACATCGTCGAGACCATACATATTGGGTAAATTGCGCGTGCTTCTATCGTATTTCCCCTTTTGTCGAATTCGATCGTTCTCCAAACCTGTTGGATCTTGTCTTAGCATTCCAATTAAAGTAGACTAGCGATATCTACTGAAGGCTAAGTTGATTGGTGTTATTGTTCAGTAAACTTGCAATTGGATTGAATGTAGAAAGTGACATGTTTCAAAGGGTCTTGAAGAGGGTTGTTAGGGTCTGTTTTGCACGGCACAACTACTTTTGGATGAGTGGAATTTGAAATGATAACGATAGTACATATTTTCATGTATGGACTCATGGTTTTCTTTAGCTTAGTTACCATGGAGAGTGTTTATTTCGTCCACTGCCAAGTATTGAAGCAAAGTTTTCCTTTACTTTTCCATTGCAGATTTTTCCATGCACGTTAGGCTAAAAATGCTTTGGTCTGAAACCTATCTGCTCTTTTTTCTGGCCAAAGATGGTCTCAGCCAACATTTATCAACCGCGATGATGTGCCGCTGAAGCTGCAATAAGCATGATGGTTGTGCACGTAATGATGCCTAATCATTCATGCTGCGATACCCTCGAGTGGAACTTCCTTCTTCTGATGCAACCGTGTACACCTAGTGCTGAGGTGACTGGGATGAGTTTTGAAGGTGGCAAGGGATCTATCTTGCGGGGTTCTATTTGTTTTCAGTGATTCTTGGTAAAGCTCGATCTATCTTGCGGGGTTCTATTTGTTTTCAGTGATTTCTTGGTAAAGCTTTTTGGTGAAGTTAACAATCATGGAAAGGTGAGCAGTAATTAATTCTTTTTCATTTTCTAGGTTAGATGGTGTGCATTAATTACTGCGACTTCCTATTTCTTTCAGGTACAAATTAATGAGGGAGATAGGCGACGGAACCTGTGGGAATGTTTTCATGGCTTATAATGTAGAAACTAATGAAATTGTAAGTGCCAGGACTCGCCTATTAATATTTTTCTGTCGTATTCAGTATATCAAGTCAAAAGTTTCTAGCATTGTTCTTCCAAGAGTTTATGTACTCTTCAGCTGTGTGTGCATGATTTTATGGACGCGTTATCAGAAATAGCCCATTCCACCTATTTCAGTGAAGAACATTTATTGAACTGAGCTGGCACGTTTGGTATGTCCGCTTGTGTTGACTTTGCTTGTTTCCTTTACTCCGTTCAGGTTGCTGTTAAGAAAATGAAGAGGAAGTTTTTCCAATGGGAAGAATGCGTTAGTCTGCGAGAAGTGAAGGTATTTAGTTTCATCTGTACTAAATGTATGTTTTCAGAAGAGACTGTTTTGCGGCTTTTGTTTCCTTAACAAAGAATCATCCTTCTGCAGGCTCTTCAAAAACTGATTCACCCTAACATTGTGAAGCTGAAGGAGGTGACAATGGAAAACCACGAGCTTTTCTTCATCTTCGAACACATGGTTGGTCCATTGCAACTTCTGGCATATTTCTTACCATATTTGTCGTATGAAAAAGGACATAATTTACCATGTATTCACACACAGGCACACTGCTCAGATGATGTCGGTTTTTGTGCTCATAGTGACATGTACTTCCTTAATGTAAAATTAATGCCTGCAAACATTGGCTTCGATTAACCACAATTGCCAATTCACTGATGTTTGTTCATTAAATGAGTGAACCACTACCATTTCCTTATATTTGTGATATACAGTATATTTAAGCATATTCTCTGAGAGGTGTCAGCTGAAGCTTTAGGTTTTTCTAAGCTGCTTTCTTTACCTGCATCTAATTGTTTTTCCTATAGTTTGTTCGGTCCTGAAGCGTCAGCTGTTTTTTTTCGTTTCAGGAATGTAATTTGTATGATGTTATTAGAGAAAGGCAAGTTCCTTTCTCTGAAGGGGATATACGGAATTTTATGGTCCAAATACTGCAAGGTCTTGCATATATGCATAATAATGGATATTTCCACCGTGATTTGAAACCTGGTAATATGGCTTCTTGATATCACATCGGATTGCTGTCTCTGTTCCTGTTACTAATAATTGGAGTTTTTCTTTTTGTTAGAGAATTTGTTGGTGACAAATGGTGTTGTCAAAATTGCTGACTTTGGTTTGGCAAGAGAAGTATCTTCCAATCCTCCCTATACCGATTATGTTTCCACCAGATGGTGAGCTTGTGTATGAAATTGGAAATGTGTTCTTTTTATTTGTATCTATTGATTATGCGACTAACACTTGAACATTATTCTTTATCCTTTAGGTATCGGGCTCCGGAGGTTCTGCTGCAATCATCAGATTACACACCTGCTATTGGTAAGTTGCTTTTGCCCTTGTCCTGCCTTTTGTGTTCTATAAACTTTTCGTTTTCTTGTTCTGTATAGCTTTCTTGCTCTATTTCCAATACAGCTATGCATATTGCATGTAAAGGAATCCTCTTATTGTGCAAAAGATCACTGGAAAGGTCTTATCTTGCTTTGCAAACCTTTAGTTTGTCATGCCTCATAGTGTCTCTTGTTCATTTGATTTTATCCAAACACAGCATGATTCCAGCTCAACAAGAGCAAACAATATGATCTTTTTTCTGGAAATGCATAACTCTTATGTTTAGTCGTTTTATTTAGCTTCCCCTCATGACCATTTACAAGTAAATGTTACCACCATTAATAGCTGTGCACTTTAACAGACATGTGGGCTGTTGGTGCAATTTTGGCTGAGCTGTTTACACTGTCCCCACTTTTTCCTGGTGAAAGGTAATACTGTGTGCTGATCTTTTGTGCATTATCATTGTATTGTTTCAGCAATTATACGCGCTAGGTATCATGTATTTACTCTAATGGTACATTAACAAGTGTGCCACTTGTTTAGTTCTGCTGATGTGAACTTTTGCGTTCTATCTTGTTTTATTTTCAATAATCACCTTTTGAGTTCTGCTGAATGAACTTTTGACACACAAGTAATTTCATGTTTGTCTTAATGAATATGTATAGCTCAAGTAATTTCATGTTTTTCTTAATGAATATATATAGCCCGCTGCTAGCTACGAAATTTTATTCTACAATTTCAGCTATACTTTGGCTCAAGTAACTATTTTTGAATTATGTTTTCCCCATTGTTTGTTCTTTGGTTCATGCTCTGCTTTGCACTTCCCATTGCACGATTTCATTTTTTTTTGTTTTATTTTATCACAGTGAGACAGATCAGCTTTACAAAATATGCACCGTGCTTGGGACCCCAGATTGTACTGTCTGGCCAGATGGAATGAACCTGCCTCGTTCAAGTAGCTTTAAGTTTTTTCAGGTGAAATTGAATTCCATCTGAATTCGTTGGATTAAATGTTTTACAGGAAGTGATTATTTTCCTTTCTGACAGATTCCTCCAAGAAACTTATGGGAACTTATTCCTAATGCGTCTTTAGAAGCAATTGACTTGATCCAGGTACATTGGTAAACTTCGCCTCTATGTTGTTTGGTTATGAAACAAGGTTCTGGGTTTGTCTTAGTGGCAATGCCCCACATTTTATGCTGTGGGTAACCTAGTTTTGTTGATTTATACCCATGACAATTCTCAATATTAACATGGTAACCTTATGCTTTGTTTTGATAGCTACTTTGCTCCTGGGATCCACGAAGGAGGCCAACTGCTGAACAAGCACTACAGCATCCCTTCTTTAATGTACTTGCTTACTCGTTGAGATGTCACTGGTACATTTTGTTCCATTTTGAGCGTGCCTGATTGTTGTGAGTTTTCTAGGTTTGCAACTGGGTACCGAGACCTGTCCATGATGCTTCTGATACAAAAACAAATGAAACTAGTGAGTCTTTTTACAACAACTAGTTCATGACATCTCAACTTTTTGCAAGACAACTGTATTCAAGACTAAGATCCTTTGAAACTTTTAACAGAAGCACATTGTCTGCGCTCGCGAGGCCCGCGGCGGCGGCGCCCGCGCCGGAGGCGGCGGATCCGAGCTGGGGGCCCGCGCTCCCGCGCCTGCGCCATGGCGGCGGATCTGGGCGGAGGAGGCCGGCGGTGGAGGTGGAATCCATCACGAGCTGCTGCTGACAACGATGGACACGGGGGTGCGGAGCAGAGGAGAGGGAGGAGGGTGCCGCCCCCGGTGGAGATCGAGCTCCCCGGGGGCGGCGCGGCGGCAGCGGAAGGGCGGCTCTGGCGGCGGCTCGGGAGCAGAGAAACCCTAGGCGTCTGATACCATGTAACAGTGTATGATGGATGTATTCCCCAACCCTAGAGGGTGGGATATATAGAAGAGATACATGGGCCTCATAGATGGGCCGGGCCTCTATAGGGCCAACACATACTCCAACACCCCCCCGCAGTTTGAACTACCGACACAGCGGAGTTCAAGACTGGACACGAAAGAAAGTACACAAAGTACACTCGGGGACATAAATGATAGCCCCTTAGTGCCGAAGTAGCCGAAGTCGAGGTGCCGTAGTCGTGGTCGAAAGCCGAGGAGGAGAGCGCGGATCCAGCAGCAACTTCTCGTGTGGCCTCCGGGTGCGCGTAGCAGTACCCCCTCACCTCCTTATCTCATCTCTTTCCCCCATGGTCAAACAGGCCAGGGAGACAGAGAGAGACAGAGGACAGAGAGAGCCGGCTGGAGGGAAGGCGACGGTGGTGGGGCGGATCCGGCGGTGATGGGCGTCCTGGCGGGCGGAGGCGACGGAGGTGGGGCGAATCCGGCGGGCGGCGGCGACGGAGGATGCCCGCGCGGGTGGAGGACGGAGTCGGCAGGCGACGAGCGTCCCTGCGGTCCCGGGCGGAGGCGACGCGCCGCTCCTGCGCGAGATCCCGCGGCGCCCGCGCTCGGGTCTGGCATGCCCCCGCGCGAGATCCCGCACCGGCAGAGCCCGCGCCCGCGCCTTACGCGACGGCAGCAAGGGCGGCGGCGACGGATCCGCGGCGGTCAGGCGGAGCAGGAGGAGGAGGCCGGCGGGGCGGATCAAGGGCGGGAGAGGGGCGGCGAAACTGGCCGCGCCCGCGCCGAGGCCTGGCGCCGGCGGTGGCGGCCAGAGCGGCAGCAGGGCGAACGGCGGCGTCGGCGGGGAGGCGCCGCCAGGAGCGGATCTGGGCGAAGGAGGCCCTGCTCGAGCTGCTGACGACGACGCACGAGGGGGCGTGGGTCAGAGGAGGTAGGGGTGGGTGCCGCCCCCGGTGGAGATCGAGCTCCCTGGGGCAGCGCGGCGGCAGCGGAAGGCGGCGGCTCGGGAGAGGGCGGCTCGGGAGCAGGGGATCGAACCCTAGGCGAATGATACCATGATAGAGGAATAATGTTCAGTTGTATTCCCCAACCCTAGAGGGTGGGATATATAGAAGAGATACATGGGCCTCATAGATGGGCCGGGCCTCTATAGGGCCAACACATACTCCAACAGCCTTTCCTCCTTAGTCCTTACCACAGCGAGCAAAGTGTCAAGTGTGTTATCATATTTGTTATGTGTTCCATTGAAGCAACTTAGCACCAGTATTTAGATGTCATTTTCTGTTGAGTTGACAATCGTGGTTTCTTCCCTGTAGCAGGCTTTTGGCCTCTGGTGTCATCAGATCGTCCCATTGGCGATGTTCCAGCTATGCCATCATGGCAACAGGCTTATATGGTTGACAGGTAAAGGTGGACACATTTAGCATTCCTCCTTTGCAAAGGAATCATTTTTTTTCGGTAGCCATAGTTACTTATGCACTGTGAATGAACGTTGTTTCTGTTCTGCAGCCACGCCTCTTTGCCAGGATTTTCTGGTTCTCCATTCGGCTTGTCCCTGCAGCCGAGCCTGTTGGAGAACCGTTCACTAGCACCTATCCGGCAGGTCAATTTCTTCTGACCGAGACAGGATTAACAGATTGAGCATTCATACGATTCTTGCGTTCTTGATACCTGCAGCTTCTTGCTGTATACACTAGACTCAAATAAGCAGCGGCAGTAGAGGAAATGTATATACTATTCGTAGCGCTCTTTTTTTTGTTTTCTCTCCACTTCGTTTTCTTTTGGTCGGTCCATATTTATGTAAATAACAAGATGAACATCTCCCCCCCCAAACAGTTTTGTATGAGTGTTTCAGTGATGACTGTGATATGGATGAGCGATAAGTTCCTGAGCATGTATTATGCTGGTGCCTGTGATCTCGAGATATTTTCTTTCTGGGACGTGGGCGGTGCAGTAATCGAAGGTCATGTCGGAGAGTTAAGTGTATGATATGACCTGACAGTTTTGATATTGTTGTCACGGCCTACTTGCTCGCCGGCCGGACATTGCAGTGCAGTTGCAGCAAACAGACGAACAAAGCTGGTGCGGCAGGGCGTGGGCGGTAGGCGCCTCGAAGCTTTTGCCCCAGGGCAGGGGGGTCGTGGGAAGCAAGCTGTGGAGACCTTGCCTGACACAGTGAAATGGATGTGTAACCCGATGGAGTAAAAGCTACAAAGGCCGTTCGAGCGAGCGTACCGGCTGGCCGTCTCGTACGACCTGACCTCACCTGGCTCACTGCCGCCGGGCCGTGCTTTTTGCTCATCTGCAGCCGCGGCCACTGTTGGTGCCGGAGGCAGCCAGCCTACTGTTCTGTTCTGTTTTGTGGGCAAGGCAACGGCGGCTTCATTCAGCAGCCTTCAGGATCAGGGCTTGCGAGCAACGGCCGTCTACTCTATTCGACACCTGTTGCAGTCATCAGTGGGAGAGAAAGGAAAGGAAAGCAATGGACTGGACGGGACGGGACGGCGCATCACAATCACATGGCCGAGAAGAGAAACCTTGCTGGCAGTGCCCGATGCTCAGCAGCTCAGGCTGACAAGCCAAGTGGAAAAAAGGCTGAGCCGTGCCGTGCCCTTGCCCCGTCGTGTTT
Source organism: Echinochloa crus-galli (assembly GCA_900205405.1). Taxonomy (NCBI): domain Eukaryota; kingdom Viridiplantae; phylum Streptophyta; class Magnoliopsida; order Poales; family Poaceae; genus Echinochloa; species Echinochloa crus-galli. The sequence goes on from OAMR01000089.1 coordinate 2,634,290, forward strand.
CTGAGGTGGCCTGCCGTGTGCCGTCTCGAGTCTCTGTCTCTCTGGTGATCAAAGCTCTCTCACACTGGAAGTTGCCTTTGCCTGTCGGGCCACAAAGCCTACTCGGCTACTCCTATACGGCCGATTTCATTTCATGTGTACTACACTACTGTACTCTTATTATTACTGCAGCAGCAGTAGCTCCGGACTCTGGAGTGAGTGAAGAACACTGACTCGAGTGAAGATGAGCGGACCTGAATGCGTATCTCCCACAGTAAATAAGGACAAGAGACGGAACACAAAAGCTCGCGGACACAAATATTTGGCAGTTCAGCTTGGGAGTAGTACAGTCAACATGAGTGCTGTCGTTTTCATTTCTTTCTTCTTTTCTTTTCTTTTTCACATCAGGCTGGAATTATGCTTTGGCCGCGTAGCCCTTCCCTATTTACAAAATAAATTTAGTCAATAAAATTTGGATATTTTCTGGCTGCTAAATTTCATGCATATGGTCCGGGTCAAGTTGCTGCATGGACGGGCCAGTGCTGAGTAAAACTGGCGATTTATACTTCCCTTTTCCAGTGGGAGAGTGAATACTTTTGATTCCCCTAACCACAGCGTTTTACGAGCCTGACACAGCGAAATCTCCGAGTGAATGAGCATGATGATTGCGTTTGCGTTTGTTACGACCCGGATCCGTGGTAGGCCAGTGCCTCTCTTGACATGCATGTGTTCAATGCGCTCTGAAAGCTCTGCTTGGCACCGTACCCTTGACTGGCTTGTCTTGTTAACCGTCACACGCTAACCGACGTGTTTATTTGTAGCTGTAGGCGAAGAGTCTCTCTCGTTGAACCATCTCTGGCCCTCCCGTCCCATGTTGCTAATACATCAGCAGGCTTCAACCAAAGCTACTACTCGCTACATACTCCAAAGGCGTGTCACGTCACACACTTCGCTACATACTCCACTAGTCGCATGCACGCTCTCGTTCATTCTCAGAGTACTTTGCGAAGACACAGCCAACCTTTTTTAAAAAAAATAAAAATAAAAGATGCAGTTAACCTAAAAGCGATTTTAATTTCTGGCTTAGCTTTGTAGAAGTGGGAACATGATATCGAAACTAGAGGGGGGAAAAAGATCTACGATAACCATGGCTCTGAACACATGCAATGCGAGTGAGGGGTACGGTGCTACTGTGCCAGTGATCCTGCAAGAAGAATCTTCGGCCATTGGATTACATGGGGAGAGTTTAGTAGTAGCCAAGATATTAATTCCTATCCTAAATGGATGGGGACACAAAATGGTAGAGCATTTATAACCCAGGATGCTCCTTGATTTCGAATTTCCCATTTAATTGGTTTCCTTGTGGTTAAGCTATAATGTTGTTCTTCCCGTGGAGGATTGGTTACAATTAAAGAGCATATCTATCTCAGTGTATCATTACCGTCTTTAGCAACCAATAAAAATTGTGCCATGTAACATGCATGCACGCATCTATCGAGTATATACTGTAGTGTCTGTAGGTGGAAATTATATTCATAACGTGGTTTGGAAAGAGGTTTATACATTGACACGTTGTTATTGGTAAATAAGTTGTTTCTGTCTCATTAGTTCACGTCCCACCCTCCAAACTAACTAAGCTTGCCCGATCTAGCATTTCAAACCAGCTCAGGCCCATAAATTATACTTTTAAAAATACGAGTCTAGAGAAAACGATCTAATTAGTCATATTTAACTTTTTTAAAGAAAAAACAGAAGTAGTAGTACCTAACAGGTGCACAGATGTCCGTGATAAGAAAATGGGAGATGCTTTGCATAAAAAGGGGCAGAAAGCATGAATGAATCTAACAATGGGGTGGCACAGCACATGACGAGAGGAACAAAAATAAAATAAAACCGGAAATAACCGGAAATAACAGGACCATATGTTTGGTTGGGTTGGGGGCAACCAAGCCGAAGGAAAGGCAGCCCAAACCGAAGCAAAGAAAAAGCAGACCAGCGGCTGTTGGTGGGCCCGGCCCCCTTCTCCCGGCGCGGAGGGGAATTCGGGGCCCAGATCCCCGCGATTCCGGCGGCAGCGGCGGGGGATGAGAGCCCGGAGGGCATGCTTGCGGTGGCCCCTGGCGCGGAACGAGTGAGGCGGCGGCGGCATCAGCACCAGAACCAGCACCAGCACCAGCACCACCCCCGGCGGGACAGCAGCCTGCCGGAGAGCAGCGGCCGTCCAGGAGGAGGTGGTGGCGGTGGGTGATCCGGGGCCCGAGGTGGCCGTGCCATGTCTCGCTGCTTCCCGTTTCCGCCACCAGGATATGAGAAGACCCCCGCGCGCCCCGACGCCCAGCTAGCCTCCAACCTGCAGCAGCAGCAGCTCGACAAGGTGGAACACCCCCGCCCCCCGCCCCCCTAGATTGCCTTGCCTTGCTCATTCACTGCTTGATCGATCGCCCTGTTGAGTCAGGTCGCCGCCTCCTAGAACTCACTAACTCACAGTGGGAACTTTGCTGCATTAGGAATTGCTGGGCAGAGAATTTTGATCTCTGCCTGCCTTGCCTCACAGTTTGTTTGCCGGATAGAGAGTTAGGGCAAGCCGGTAGGCTTCCTGTGTGGCAAATTTTTGCAGTGTCTGGAGTTCCTGCAGCTGAGTTCATAGGCGTTACATGATCCGTAAGGCGTTATGCGCTTTGGAGATCCTTTTCGATTAGCCCGGTGATTGGTGGAAACTAGGAAAGCTTTAGTTTTGCTGAATCAACATTGCTTGTCTTCCTCAAGAACAGCTAGAGGGGAAACTTGGTTATGGTCTCTGTGTGAGGAATTTGGCAGTGTTAGGCGTTACGTGGTGTGCATGGCGTTATTTGGGATATCCTTTTCGGTTGGTTCAGTGATTGGCGGAAACTAGGAGAGCATTAATTTTCCTGTTTCAATATTCATTCTTTTTCATAACAAGTGTCCAGATCTAGGGTAAGTTGGTTAGGGTCTCCGTGTGGGAAACTTTAGCAGTTTTAGGCGTTACAGGAATACAGGATGCCCAAGCCGTTATTTGGGGGTTCTTTTTCGGTTCATTCAATGATTTGGAGGGGCCTGGGAAAGCGTTAATTTTCTGAATCAATATTCAATACTTTCCTAATTTACTGAACTGTATAACTAGAGCCGCATGCGAGACAAAGATGGACATTTCGTATGGGTCAATCAACGAAGAGAAGTACTAGTGTGCATGGGCTTTTTTGGTTGTTGGTGTAGGCTTTGACCTTGCAGGGTTGAACAAATTTGAAGGGGACAGTAGATTACAGTGTAATTGCCATGCCAATGAAATGCACTTTAGAAGAACAGTGACGTCCCATGGTTGAAAAACTGCCTACATGTTGGTAAACTAGGATGTGAATAAATGCTATTATTGTTAGATGCTATTGCTGGTAGCTGCTGACCACAGCAAAATATGTTCGACCCATCAATAGACACTAAACCATGTTGTGTCGATACCTTTTCATAGTTCAGGGGCACAGGAAGAATTAGATTTTTTTGTATTGCGTTATCATTTTATAATAACATGATGGCCTATGTTTTCCCTTCTGGACTTGTCATGGGTCCTTTTTATAAATCACCGCCAGGGCACCATGAAGCTTAACATGAAGTTTGCTTGTGCCACACTACAATTGTAACTGTATGCTGCTCAGTGGCTTCATTTTACTGGATCCATTGGCTTAGGGGCCTTATATCCTTGTCCTTAGCCACTCAAGTTATGTATCCGTACCAGACGAAAGCTTTGCCATATGTTTTATTCTTGCTATGTTTGTTTTGAATTTGACATGATTTATTTATGTTGGTGTTCTATCTATTGCATTACAATGGACAGTAGAAACATGGTAGGAAATAATACAGTCTGGATCACCAAATGTCCAGCACCAAGTTTTAACAAAGCTTGAGAATCCAGAATTACTCGCTAGATATGGCTCCAGTTGCTGGTGTAATAAAATCCAGAAATACCATTACACAACAATACCATGGAATGTAAATATCATAGGCCTGTAACACTCACTAAGATGGAGAAGTTTTGTCTAGTCTATGGGTCGTTATAAGATGTTCTTTTGATCATGTTCATTATGTGTGCTATGATTAGCTGTGGCTGTAGACTTTAGTCACTGTTTCTACACGTTATAATCCATTCCAGAGTTACACGTCTACTTCATCTGGTGTATAAAACTTGCCCTTCCTCTCATAAATTTTGTTGTTTAAAATACTAAAATTATGATGCTTCAGACTTTTTACCTGATCAGTAGTGTTTAATTAAGTAGATTGCATGCCGAACAGGCCTTCATTACCTGTTTAATCATTCTATGAATATGGATGCAACTTCACAAAAAAGAAGCAGTCTTATTGCTGTCTGGGTAGTATTGAGCAGATAGAGGTTAGTTTACTGTGTGGGTAGTATTGAAGAATGGCATGAGAGTGCATGAAGTGCTATAATTATCTTGTTCGTCTGAGATTTAATAACGAAACTGTAGTCACTAGTCAGGAAGCAAGCTATCTATTTGCATTTTTGAGAAGTGGGTTCGAAAGTAGCATGTCTCATGGTAAAAATACTATTAGTGTACCAGTGTAGTTCAGTGATCCATGCACATCAGCAAAATTTTAAGCCCACACAAAAGAAACATATCCAGTACAAATTTAATGAGCTGAGAACACTGGAAGGGAACTAGGTATTACTCAGTTAACAGAGTTCCTTGTTTTCATTCAGTATGCTTTTTATGCAGTGACCCTCAATAGCCATGTGCCCGTGTGGCATGTAGTTTTAATTTCCCTGTTCAATCGAAAATATCACTGTTTATCAATTCATATATTTAAGTTAGTGGTTCAATGGTTGTTTTTTTATATTTGAACTGTATTTCACTATTGCTATGCTTCTGGTCTTTTGTTTTTTATTCATTTGCTAGCTATTGTGTGCTTTTTATTCATTTGCTAGCTATTGTGTGCTTGGCATTTACCTGACTTGGAAATACCATTCTCATTTCAGGATAAACACAAAGAGAAGAAGCATAAGAAGGACAAGAGGGACAAAGATAAAAAAGAAGGTAAAGAAAAGAAGGACAAAGATAGGAGTAAGGATAAGCACAAAGATAGAAAAGACCGAAAAGAAAAACAAAAAGACAAGAAAAAAGAGAAGTCCAAAGATAAAAGCAGGGAATCGGTAGGAGGAGTTGAAAGACATGATGACGTTCTTCATGATCAGAAGGTTGGAGAGAGCAGCAGGAAGTCTGAGGATATTAAATCTAAGGAGAATTTTGTCAGAAAGATACCGGATGAGAAAGGGGCGCCAGGTCAACCTACTGAAAATTTTGTTGTTTCAAATGATAGAAGTCGCGGAGGCTTCAGTGCAGCACCTGCAATTGAGAAAGATAGATCTGGAGTTAATAAAATGCCTATTCATTCTAGTCATCCTTCGAGGAAAAATGAGGGATTGGGGCAGCAGAATATCAATATCAATCAACAAAAGAATGGGACAGCGACAACTTTTCGACGTTCTGAAAATCTCAACGCTTCAGCTCAACAGAGAACTACATCTGGCTTTACACCAGTACCTACAATGGAGGAAAGAGTCAGAGTTGGAAGGCCTCCATCCAATACTGAAGCCACACCTAGGAAAGAAGGGATTGGACAGCGTATCAGTAACATTAGCATATTGGTTCAGAAGAGAAATGATATTACAAACAGAGAGACTGCAAAAAAAGAAGTTGGCACCACCTCTCCGTCGCTTCCAAATCATGTTAATACTATGCCCAAGGGAAATGGCAAGGTTGGTAGGCCAATGGAGAACACAGCGGCATCGATGCATAGATTTGACAGTCCAACGACATCTAGTGCAGCAGCAGGGATGGAAAGAGGAATGCCTAGGTCATCTGCCCCAAGCCCAAGCATTACAATCCGGAGACCAAATGGAATGGTGCGGACTCCTGAAAACCTTTCTATCTCTGCTAATAAACCTGATGCTGGAGGCCTTTCACCAGCTACTTGGAAGGAAAAGGAACAAGGCGGAAGGCTGCCGCAAGCTAATATTTCAACTGATCAGAAACTGGTCATGTCAAAACCTCTCAGCTTGGACAAAGGTGCTGATGGAAGAGCTGAAAGGATGGAGAAGGTCAAAGATGGGGCACCCAAGAAAGAGGACAAAAAGAGTGACCGGCATGACAAAAAGAAAAGGAAAGAGAAAGATAAACACAAAGAGAAGAAAAGGGAGAAAGAGGCAAAGAAGGAGAAATCTGAACAGAATCACAAAGAGCAGGATCATCTGAGAGAGAACAATATAAATTATCAAATAGATACTCATCACTTGAAGCCCTCAGTCCCTCCTTTAGCACCAGGGGCTCCTTTAGCCCCATCAGTTGATGGAAAATCTGTTGTGGCTGATGAGAAGAAACGAAAGAGTCATGAGACGAATGGTTACCTACAAAGTGAGTTCCGAGCTTATCTTTTCTTTTTTTTTTCTTTTTTGCACTTACAAGCATTAGTCCTGTAGAACACCATTATCCTTTTTATTGGTGCTTTATATTATAAGACTTCTGATGATGTACAGACATTAATGATATGCGGCCTACAAAGTTGCCGAGACCAGCCCTCCCCAGCAATCGTGTGGAGAATGGTACAGCATCTCCTGTAGCCGCGCCACTCTCTTCTGTGAAGCCAGAAGCCATAAATATTGAAAAGGCTGAAAGGCTACACAAGAAGGAAGAGAAGATCAATGGCAACCAACAGGCTCAGCAATCTTCAGTGGATCCGGTAGCTGCCGCCAATGAGAATGGCAAACCTTCTAGGAAGTCACCTCACCCCGACTGCAAGTATCTTAGTCAGATATACAGCATTCCTGAAGCACCTCAAATGATGGAATGGCCTGAGCATGAAGGTGAGTGGCTGTTTGACCAAGGCAGCACCCAATCAAGGAAGACCAATTCAGAGCCTGAGGCTGATGGAGCGCCCAAAGTGTGGGCTCAGGCTCTGAAAATTGACCCTGCTGATGTCATCGCTTTACCATATGTCATCCCATATTAGGTTGCTGAGTGGAAGTCCTCTGAAGCTGAAACATTAAAGAACTATACCAACTCTGCATGGTAGGGCTGTTGCTACAACTTGTGTAGCTCGGCATGCTGGGATGTTTCATACATTTCCAGGTAGCTGTTGTCATAACTGCGTGCATCCTGGTGTGCAGCACTCGTGTGAGCCGACGTTGGCAGTGGAGTAGCCTGGCATATTGCTGCATGGAAAAACAGAGAGCATTGGTTCCCAAGAGTCTGGATTCTGTAACGAAGTGGCTAGGTGTTATCGCTGCACAATTTTGATCTGTAAGGTGTAAAAGCATTTTTAATACCAAAATGTACATTAGAGAGGGGGGAGAAGAGAGGGGAGACTTGAGATTCTTCTTCATTTATAGTAGTTGGATGGATTTGAGCTGCTGCTGGCTGAGAAAGATGTGCTTCTGATTGATTTGTTGGGAAAAAAAAAAGTTCGGCACCTCACCTTGACCTATCATGTGTATATAACTCTAGTTTGCATAGATGCTGATGTGGTGTCCTACCTGAGGTTGTAACTTGTTGCTCGGCATTGCTCGGCATTGATGTTGAGGAGTCATCAATATCACCCGTGAATTTTGAATTACATTTGACTTTTGTCATCTGGTGTTTCTCTATTCTTCCCTTTTTTGACCTTTGTCATCTGGTGGTGCTCTATTCTCGGCTGCATGGTTGGTTCGTCTAGGTTCTATTACATTACATGTCTGGGTTTGCTCGTTTGCATTGCATGGTTTGGTTCTGGGTTTGCTCGTTTGCATTCCATGGTTTGCAGCCTGTTCATCGAAATAAAGAGGCCTGTGCATGAACCAGTGGCCCACATGTCAGTGACTTATGATATTGGTCCGCGTCTGGTCTTGGTCAGCTCGGTGGCTGGGGAGTCAACACGGCAGTGGTTGCTGCTGTTTCTGACGGTGCTCAGCCTCGACGACCCACATATCAGCGATTTATTTTCTGGGCTCTATATCTGAACTCTGAAATAGTTGTTAGGGATTTTTTTGTTCTATATCTGAACTCTGAAGGAGTTGTTGAGTGTCACGTTTTAGCTGCACACTGTTTCAATGGGTGCAAATGTGTAATGCTGTCCAAATGCCCCGCATCATCTTGGTGGCGTGCGCCGTCGTGGCGAAGTCTATCTGTGATCTTAGGCCCTCCATAATGTGCGCCCGGAGTGAAGCCAGGAAAGGAGAGAGAGTATTTAAGCACCGCTCTCTACATTGCAGCTAGTGATGCCTACGCTTGAAAAATAGGGAGCGATGCAAGTTCGGGCATCGATGTCTACTGTTAAAATAATGCGAGGAACGAAGGGGATTGGCGGATTAAATGGAGGAAAGAGAACATGTTGTGCAGCTGAGAGCGGATTAAATGGAGGAAAGAGAACATGTTGTGCAGCTGAGAGAGGGATGTCGCTTTCAGTTTTTATATTTTACTAGTTGCAATGCGCGTGTTGCTAAACTTTCTTCTACGTATGTGTCTCAATTCTGCTGCACGGGTACGTTTATTGATGAGACATTAATGATATGCGGCCTACAAAGTTGCCGAGACCAGCCCTCCCCAGCAATCGTGTGGAGAATGGTACAGCATCTCCTGTAGCCGCGCCACTCTCTTCTGTGAAGCCAGAAGCCATAAATATAGAAAAGGCTGAAAGGCTCCACAAGAAGGAAGAGAAGGTCAATGGCAAACAACAGGCTCAGCAATCTTCAGTGGATCCGGTAGCTGCGTATGAGAATGGCAAACCTTCTCGGAAGTCACCTCACCCCGACTGCAAGTATCTTAGCCAGATATACAGCATTCCTGAAGCACCTCAAATGATGGAATGGCCTGAGCATGAAGGTGAGGAGTGGCTGTTCGACCAAGGCAGCACCCAATCAAGGAAGATCAATTCAGAGCCTGAGGCTGATGGAGTGCCCAAAGTGTGGGCTCAGGCTCTGAAAATTGACCCTGGTGATGTCATTGCTTTACCATATGTCATCCCATATTAGGTTGCTGAGTGGAAAATCCTCTTAAGCTGAAACATCAAAGAACTAGGGCTGTAGCTACAACTTGTGTAGCTCGGAATGCTGGGATGTTTCATACATTTACAGGTAGCTGTTGTCATAACTGCGTGCATCCCGGTGTGCGGCATTCATGTGACTCGATGTTGGCAGTGGAGTAGCCTGGCAGATTGCTGCATGGAGAAACAGAGAGCATTGGTTCCCAAGAGTCTGGGATTCTGTAACGAAGTGGCTAGGTGTTATCGCTGCACAATTTTGATCTGTAAGGTGTAAAAGCATTTTTAATACCAAAATGTACATTAGAGTCGGGGGGAGAAGAGAGGGGAGACTTGAGATTCTTCTTCATTTATAGTAGTTGGATGGATTTGAGCTGCTGCTGGCTGAGAAAGATGTGCTTCTGCTTGATTTGTTATATTCACTCTTTCATGTATATAGAGAGATAGTTGGCATTTATTTATATGGAGAAAAACTCTCCAATTTATTGCCTATTGCGATACGGGATAATTGTGTATAGACGTGGGTATAAATGTGGGTATGTTTAGGTGGACCTTTTTTGGTGAAAAAAGTTTTGGGTTTCGAGGGGGAAATCACCTTACAACGTCGATAAAATGGGTCTCCCCCTCCCCTTTGTCAACGTTTTTTCATGACAGGTGGGTCCTCTGTGAGGTGGGTGTGGCTCTAATTTTAGTGAGAAGTGTTTTCAAAAGTTATTCTCTTTATATTATATTTATTTCTTACGTGGGTCCCACAGCTGGTGCTCATACTTTGAATAAAATGGACCGATGCTAGTTTCTGTAGAATGGCCCGTATAAACAGTTTTGGGCATCACTCACGCTGTAGAGGGCCTTATCATCACTAGCTGCACGCGTATCAGTGTTGTTCAGTCAGGTGTCGCGGGCAATTTGGCCGGCTCCGACTTCGCGCAGATGCCGCCGCCACAGGCGTCGCGCCTGCATCAGCCACCAGGACCTTTTTGCCCTTCAGACTCGATCCTGATCACGGAGGTACGAAAGGGAGCACATCGCGGGCAGGCATGCTCAATCCAGAGTTCCAGACGACACACTCGTTCACACTGAAAAAAAACGATAACACACTTCTCCAGGACCGTATCAACTCTGTATTACAACATCTACATTTGATTGTTTGGTGTACAGCATGACAGACGCTGGGTGGATCTGTAATAGACTAGGTGGATGGTAACTCCTTGTTTTCCTCCTTTTCACAAATATTGTATGCAAACACTTATATCATGAATATTCATGTTCAGGTCGGCGTCAAGACTCAAGCCTACCATAGTTCCTCTCAACATAACAATGTCAGGGTGATATGATACACTGGCTACTCGAGTCAGCTAGTCATGGACTAAACAATGAGCACGCATATCAGTACAGAACTGGCCTCAATGATCTTCAAGGCAGTTCTCAGTTGTGTTATACTACTGTTCTCAATGAGTAACTCCTCTATCAGGATGGTGTCTGGATCTCAATATTGTCTATCAATCTCACCTTCCCAAACCATGCAGCCACACAAATCACCACAGGCCGATCCATCCTCTCCAATGGCACCAAGCTTTCTTGCTCCACAATCTGAGTTCACATCAAAGGTCCATTTTCATATTAAAAACATTCTTAACACAAAAGCAATTAACCATTACAGGTCTAACATGCAGGTTTCAAAGGTACTGCAGAACAAAATTACCCTAAAATAGTAATTAAAAATGACGATGACATGAATACATGATAGACAAAAGATCTAAGAACAGCATTTCCCAGGAGCAGCACAAATTACTTCAACAGCTAAGGAAAAGCCAAGAACATCACCTCAACGTAGTCAACCTGACCACCAGCTTCTGTAAGTGTCTGCACTATTTGATTTTTTATTTGTTGGCTATGGTTGCTTCCACTCAGAGCAGTGGTTCTAGCATTCACCAATGATCTACTGATGGATAACGCCTACAGCAGAAATCATAGCCAGGATCCATAGAGTATTAAAAGCCAGTAAAAATACCAAAACAAAAAGGGTATACAAAACTGTTTGTGTCTAACAATTGAGCACACAAAACTGTCATCATCTCTTGATCTGTAACATGGAGCAACTTTATGGAAAGAGGTAACGTTGTACAACTGTAAGGATCAGCATAATGATAAACAGCAAAAATATTTGAAATCGATGGCTTTTGCTGTGAAGTTTACATTAAAATCCCTACCATGTCTGGACAATCATATCTGCATTTGCATCATTAGCTCCTATCTTTCCTGCTGATCTAGTTCTATGGAGTGCATTAAGATTATAAACTGATTAGAACTTAAGCCTGCTAACTGGAAAAGAAGCAAAATGGATAAGAGTAAACGCAAGTAACTACTCAACTTAATTCAATACAAGCATTGAAGTATGGATACTTCTGAACGAAGTTAGCATAGTTTGCACAATGCCTACTTTAGAAGAGTTGCTACATATTAGACAAAGCTGTGAAGACAGGGCACAAATTTGTCCAATAAGCAGATCCGATCATAAAGTTGATGCAGAAGTAGAATTGGATGCAGTAGACAGCAAGATGAGATAGATGTGGAATGCTTTAACTAACTTCTATGTCCTTTGGGCTTTTGGTGACTGTTGTATCGCACAATGGTCAAAGTAATTCATTGCTGAAACAAACAGTTTGTCAGTTTCAGTTAGAAACGGACCTTCTCCCTTTCCTCGCAGGATAGGTGTACATTGCGAGAACTCATTGCAAGCCCATCAGGTTCTCGAACTACTTCTGAGCCAATTATCTGTACGCCAAAATCAAGATCACGAACCTGAAAGGAGGAAGAGCTTGTCTCAGTTCAGAAAGCGACTATTACTTTGAGTCAAAATAGCTAGAACACATTGCAACGAGGATCACTACTTGAGCATCGTGCACCATGCTGTCAGGTTGGCAAAAATAGAAGCAAACTGGAGGCAAAATCACCATTCTGAATATTCACCACGACTCGATCTGGATCACAGGATGGCCTACTCTTTTATGAATGAGACTAATAAAGAAACTGGATGGCCTACCTACTTCGTCCTCACTTATTAGAAAGAAGACTGTCTTTTTGTGCAAATGGCTAGGAGGAGTACTTGAACAGCTGAACCTGACAGACGCTAATGATAAACAAACAGAACAAAGTCCATGCGTGTCGATGTGAAAGTAGTTACCATCCGGCAGATGACGCGCCACTGCTGATAATCCTTCTTCCCGAACACGGCGATGTCCGGCTCGACGATGTGGAACAGCTTGGCGACGACGGTGGCGACGCCGCGGAAGAAGACGGGCCTGCTGCTCCCGCACAGCCCCTTCTCCAGCCGCTCCACCCGAATCCACGTCTCGTGGCCGCACCCACCGCCGGCCTCCTCCTCGAGGCATGACCTCGCGCCTCCGGACGCGCCGGAGCCGGGGCGTCCGGCGCTTCCGCGGACGTAGAGGTCCGGGGGGCAGAAGACGGCGGCGACGGCGCCGGTGGCGGCGAGCTTGCGTAGGTCCCCGGCGAGGTCGGCGGGGTAGGTGGCGAGGTCCTCGGTGGGCGCGAACTGGCTGGGGTTGACGTAGATGGAGACGACGACGGCGCCGGCGCCGGCGGCCGCGGCGGAGACGAGCGAGAGGTGGCCGTCGTGGAGGAAGCCCATGGTGGGGACGAGCGCGACGGCCTTGCCCTCGGCGCGGCGGCGGCGCGTCCACGCGCGCATCGCCGCCTTGTCACGGATCACCTCCGGCTCATGATACGCCGCCGCCATTGGAAGAATCGAACAAGCTAGTGGTTGCAGGAGGAGGAAAAGGACAGAACTTGGGAGACAATGATGGGGGATGGGATTGGAGTTGAGGAGGGGCGGCGGATCGGATGGGATGGGATAAGAAAGAGAGAGCTCGTGGGTGATTCAAGCACTGGACGCGACGGTGGGAGGGGAAATTCAAAACCAACCCGGCAGTTATCATCGTCCTGGACATGACATGATACTGACAGCGACCGTGGCCATTTGCATCTTGACCATATTTGCTGGATTTTGTATCATCGGATATTCGGATTAATGTAATGTAAATGCTGGTTTCATCCGAGAAACTCGTGGTCAGCAAAGCCTTTGAATGCAACCTCACCTCTGTGTTGAATCATGATCATCATGATAATCAGACGAATCGCAACGGAAAATGGCCGCCGGGGGAATGGAGGAGGTGGTGGTCCGGATCACCACGACGACAGCACCATTGGGCCGTCTATACAACCTGGGCTGGGCTGCATCGCAATAATCGGCCTCAGGCCTCTATCTGGTGGGCTGGGCCTGCTTCGTCTGCTGCATGCCTGCATGCATCTCCTTACCTTCCTTGTCCGTGCTGTCGGCGTCGGCCGGCGTGGACGGTCGGTGGCTACGGCCGGTGGTCGGCGGCAAGCTAGCTAGCAACATAATCCAAGGCTCGTGATTCCACCGCCTTGTTCTTGTCCTGCTCGTCTCGTAGCTCAGGATAGCAAGGAAACAACCCGTCAGCCCGGCTGGCCTGGCCGTCGCCGTCCGTATCTGTTCTGCAGCTGCAGGCCCATAAACTTCAGCGTCATCTTGCTATGCCTGCGGATACTAATCAACCAACTATTCCTCGATCAAGCGCCCGCGCGTGCGTGCCCAATGCAATTTTGTACCCAGGCCAGTCGCTGTTGTCACTTGTTGTGTTATTGACCCACATGCATCACGGGTGCTCCCCCCATTCGGCATGCCCACTTCTGGTAGCGCTTTTGTTCTAATGAATATAATAAATGACTTAATCTAACAAGATGTTGGTGTGTATGTGTGTGTCAGTATCAGTACGCACTAAGCATCAATCAGGATTCATTCATCAGTACTTTAAATTTTTACAAAAAGATGATCATTCACTAGTCGTCTGCAATGTATAGTGACAGTCGGCATCCATGGCCATAGATCAATGTCGACGTGCTCACCGCACCCACCTCCACCCAACGACCCTTCCTTCCTTCCTTGCAGGGTCTTTTCTTTCCGCGCAGGCAGGCAGGGAGAGAATAATAGAATCGCTTGCACCCCACTCCAGAAATCAACGCCCATTTCGCTCCCTCCCGGAATTGGAAGCGGTTGGTCGCCGCACCCAGCCCTGCACCGGCAGACCTCTTCTCCCCCACTTGCAGTTGCAGTGCAGCCCGCCACTATCCATCCCATCCCCAATTCCCCATCCTTTCTTTGCAGCAGTGGCAGCTGATGCAAGCAAGCCACGGGCAGCTGCAGGTGTGGAGTGAAGTGAAGTGAACCCAAGTGGAGCTGCAGCGTGCACGCCTCAAATGGGCACATATGCAAGAGACCCTATAGAGTGTGAGAGCTATAGCTTTTGGCCTGCCCTGCTGAAACAGGACTGGACTACCAATGGCTGTGCTGCCTTGCCTTTGTCTGTAAGGCAAGAGAGAATAACAGGACCAAAAAGGAGGCTCCATATGGCCAATAATTCTCTGCTTCTTTTTTTCCTAGCTTGAAGGGTTCGGATTTCATTTGGTTTAAGTACATGCGAGCCATCTCTTTCTCAAATAAAGGGTTCCCTTGTTTTTCTGAGAGCAAATTGGAGCCAGCAGCCTGCAGCCAGCAGGTGGTTGGATCCGGCGGAGCACAGACGAGATATATATGAACCTCGTCGATCAGCCGAATCTCTATGAGAATATGAAACCCAAGATCCAAAGCAAAAGGGTTTCATGCGCGTGCGCGTTTTCACATTTCTTTTCGTTTCCTTGATTGACAGGTTTGCTGCTGGATTAGATTTGGTTAGTATATCTAATTAAGTATAGTAGTAGCTGCGAGCAATCCTTTTCTCACTATCTTTAGTTGCCTTGCCTGCTGCTTCCTTTTCTTGCACCAAATGGGGTTGGAAAACATACGTTACAGGTGGTTGGACAAGAGACCCATGAACCTCAGCTAAATCTACAGAAAGCATATGAAATTGAAGCTTCAGAGATTATGGAATTGACCCTAGAGCAGATAACTCATGACTTTCATAATGGTGTTTGTTTTCAGCACCTGCTAGACCTCTCTTGCTAGCTAGGAACTATCCCGAAGGGTGTGTCATCTTTTCACAACAACTGCGTGAATAATTAACTGCATTTCATTTTTTAGATAATATTAACTACATTTCATATTTTTTAGATAATATTAACTGCATTCATGACTCGAATTAAAGATGAACTTACAAAATTAAGCAGCTTCCAAGTCCTGCAGCGTTAGCATGACACATGGATCAAAGCATAGCCAACTGTCTGCCCATCCAGGGAATGTGCAGGAGGGAACGCCAGGAGATGAAGCAACAATATGGATACAGAGACCACAAAGGAAAAGGAGTGCAGGCAAATGATATGATGGTGCCTGACCTAACCCAACCATCTCTCTTCCTATTTCCTGTCGGTCGGTCAAACAGGCCACCAAGTAATCGCTGTGGGCCGATTAAGCAAATCCACCTCTTGCTTTATCTGGAGCTAGTCAATGCCTTCAATTTCGTCCTTCAGATACTGTAGTATATAATTTCGACAGAAATTATGCACAGCAGTAGTGTCCAGCGCAGGGAGACAATCGAACACGGAGATCAAATGCCATGTTGGCATCATCATATCCAGGCAGCAGGAATAATCGGATCAATTCCTAGTGCCAACTTCCAAGTACAGAGATCATCTAGATCGAGATTGATGATATCATATTATCATGGAAACATGCAAGTGCCACTTTACCAATCATGAGCAGAAGCAGAACATGTTTTAGTTCATTTCCCCCCTCCAGCCGGTTTGGAAACCCCTATCAATAATTACGTGGACGATATACACCATTTACAAAGTAGCCTTGACTATATACCAACTGCTGTATACGTGAATGTTGCAACTTGTGCATCTGTGCAGAATTTACACACTTTGACCTTTTTTTTTTCTCCTTCTGAATAGATTTTATACAGCTTAAGTCTTGGGCACTAGCTTCATCATGAAGTTGTATTGCACTCCTTTAGCTATCTTGGGTTCAGGCCATCTAGCCCCTTCCGGTACATGGATGCATTTGAAGCCTTGATTTTTGTACAGGCGTAGGGCGGCTATGTTGTTTACATCACAATGCAACGCCATGGACCGGCATCCCCAACTCCTTGCTCGTGCCTCTGCTTCTTGGACCAGCATTTTAGCGATTCCTTTCCGACGTTCCTCCTTTCTCACTGCAACATTTGCTATATATGCAATACCTGTCCTGCACAAGTTGGAATTGACAATGAGCAGAATTTAAGGGGGGAATACTTTTGACATCCCATAAAGACTGAATCGTAACACAACCAATGGCGTGGACTGATTTTATCCAAATAGATATATCTTGTTCGCTACATCTTAATACCCAAAAGTAGTTTATTAAGGTTAATTTTCAAAAAAAGTTTATTAAGGTTGTTTCAGGATGTATACAAGGAGATAATCCATTGGCCCATATACTTCCTAGAAGATGTGAACAACACATACCCAACCGAGTATTTCATACACATGTTTAAGACCCAACCGAGTATCTCATACACTCATGTTTAAGGTAAGTAAGTTATACAAAGTAAATGTGTGGATATTGATATCTAAGTATCATTTAATTAAGGTGAAGGGCGGGCCTAACTTGCGGTAGAGTCTTCACTTTTGTAGGTCCTAGCCTCCCAGGTCCGAATCAGCTTCTTTGCAAAATAAGGTAAGGCTGCCTAGAATTTCCTTACCAAGACCCCGCCTTGTTAGCTTTCAACAATGGGTACGCCCTATGATTTGATTAAGGTAGTATTGAACAGAAACAACTATTTGTCAAGATAACTAGAACTTCTATTGTGTTCAATAGACTGCAAGATGGACTAAAGACTACAGTAAAGACACTTCACAAGTTTTCTGCTCCTGCTTCAGTTGAGTGATGTTAATTTGTTGCAAAAATGTCACAAGATGCGGTCATATTTAGTATCATTGTGCTAGCATTTCCATTTGGGTAAAAATGCTGAATAGTTTGAGTAAGTTGATTCCTGTTAACAACAACAGGTTGAAGAAAGTAATAACGCCATGAAAGCTCGAATTGAACTTCTGAAGAAAGAAGCGGATTCAACCTCATCAAGAGATGTGCTCAACAAGGTTTGTT
>OAMR01000089.1:2682183-2729457 GCA_900205405.1 Echinochloa crus-galli
GCCTCATGCAGCTTCAGAAGGTCAAAGCGGATCATGTGCACAAGGAGCAAATGGAGCAGCCTGCGATTCAGCAGCTTGAGGTGGAGGTCAACGCCCACAAGCAGAAGATTCAAGAATACAACACGCAGTAGTTGGCGCTGCGAAGTAGAGCAAAAAACATAGATGAAAAGAAGGAGGGGATACTTGCCAAGGTGTTGATTCCTGTCATTGTTGCCTTTCCTTCCTTTATTTATTAGATTAGATGGTGCTTGGGCTTTCCTTGATAAGTTTTGTTATTCTTATGTTCTGTGTGATCGATGCAAAGCAGAGGGTCACAACATGTTTCTTTTTATGTTTTGTGTTGCTAGTGTTATGTATGCCAATTTCGAACCTCCTCCGAGTTATCAACCTTATTTGGCTGCTGTCAATAACCTTCTCACATCTAGCTCGCCGCCTTAATTAGAACACCGAGTAGTTTCTTATTACCCATTACAACAAAGTGTTATCTATAGAAAATAAGAGGTTTGAGTGCTCTGGTTATTGCTCAAGAGTTTCATCCATGTTATGCTATCCGCATATGGACAGAGCAAGTTTCACACGTTAGTAAGTCATTGACAGTTAGTAGTAGTATGGGTTACCAGTCAAATTAGTTGGTAAGTCACATGGTAAAAAATTCCGTTCAAGACCAGCAAGATAACAAATTATGTTGAAATCACTAGGTTTTGTTTGGCCTAGATTCAGTTCCAGGCTTCTGGGTTGAAGTAATTACTTGGCCTAGCACCACTAGTTTTGGATTACCAGTCCAGATGAAGCCATAGCTAACTGTGAGCTACCATTTGGTAGGTTCGTTGGCTCCATCAGCTGGATTTATTTGACCCCATTCATGGAAACAAACCATATAACTTGCCACTGGTTTTGGTTGTACATTGAAGGAATGATGTATCTTGTTGTAGGTTGAAATTCTCGTTAGAATTAGAAGTGGAGATGCTGGAGTTATTAGGAAAGACACCCCTCTTGCTCTAGCTTCCTTACCATGAGATGACTCCACCTTCTGTAGGTTAGAGGTGTTTACTTGCTCAAGAAAGTGATCTTCCAGCATAATTGGAAGACATTTAATTTTTTAATCAGCCACTGACTGCTGACATTTCTTCCTAATAATTGGTATTTAGTTGCATCAGCTTTACTTTGCATATGTGGACATTTTTCTTCTGCAGCGGGAAAAGAGCACAACCCAAAAACCCAGGGAGCGCCGCCGCGACAAGGGGAAATTTGGACATCGCCGACGGCAACCATTCGCCGGTGCCGTGCCGACCAACCGCGCGGCGGAGGAGATGACGTCCAACTTCTCCTTCCCCGAGATGTCGCCGGCGCAGATCGTGGAGGGGCTGCACACCTACTGCATCGCGCCCACCGCCAACCTCCGCCCCGAGGACATCGCCAACCCGCAGCCCGACCTCCTCCCCGGCGTCCTCTCCCTCTTCCTCGCCACCGTCGTCGGGTACGTGTCCCCCCTCGCCCTCCGCCGCGCGTCTCACTCACCTGGATTTGGGACCTTACTGGTTGGATTGTGGCCATTTCGCTTTTTTTTGCTCGCAGCGAGGACCCCGACGACCAGCTAGGGTTCGAGTCGCTGCAGCACCTCGACAACCCGGAGCACCACATGCGCGGCATAGGGCTCGGGAGCATATACCAGAAGGCGCGGGACTTCCTCGAGTCCATCCGCTTTGGGGGCCTCACGTTCCGCGACCTCATCCTCCCCGACCAGCGCCGCGTCGTCGTCATCCTCAGCGCCATCATCAACTATCTCCATTTCAGACAGGAAAAGGTCCAGTTGCTCAACGACATCGTCCAGGACTCCTGCGACTGTGATGAGCGATTCACGGAGCTCAGGGATAAGATGGCCGAGGTCTCCTCTCCATTCTTAGTCTTGCCATTTTCTGCCATCTTGTCCGGGACTCCGGGTAAATGCTTAATGATCCTCTCTCTCTCTCTTTTCTCTGTGTGTTGTTTTGTGCGGTTTTTTCCTTCTGGCCTCATGCAGCTTCAGAAGGTCAAAGCGGATCATGTGCACAAGGAGCAAATGGAGCAGCCTGCTATTCAGCAGCTTGAGGTGGAGGTCAACGCCCTCAAGCAGAAGATTCAAGAATACAACACGCAGCAGTTGGCGCTGCGAAGCAGAGCCAAAAACATAGATGAGAAGAAGGAGGGGATACTTGGCAAGGTGCTTATTCCTGTCGTGTGTTGCCTTTTCTTCCTTTATTTATTAGATTAGATGGTGCTTGGGCTTTCCTTGATAACTTTTGTTGTTCTTATGTTCTGTGTGATCGATGCAATGCAGAGGGACACAACATGTTTCTTTTTTTATGTGCCGATTTTGAACCGCGCGTCTCACTCACCTGGATTTGGGACCTTACTGGTTGGATTGTGGCCATTTCGCTTTTTTTTGCTCGCAGCGAGGACCCCGACGACCAGCTAGGGTTCGAGTCGCTGCAGCACCTCGACAACCCGGAGCACCACATGCGCGGCATAGGGCTCGGGAGCATATACCAGAAGGCGCGGGACTTCCTCGAGTCCATCCGCTTTGGGGGCCTCACGTTCCGCGACCTCATCCTCCCCGACCAGCGCCGCGTCGTCGTCATCCTCAGCGCCATCATCAACTATCTCCATTTCAGACAGGAAAAGGTCCAGTTGCTCAACGACATCGTCCAGGACTCCTGCGACTGTGATGAGCGATTCACGGAGCTCAGGGATAAGATGGCCGAGGTCTCCTCTCCATTCTTAGTCTTGCCATTTTCTGCCATCTTGTCCGGGACTCCGGGTAAATGCTTAATGATCCTCTCTCTCTCTCTTTCTCTGTGTGTTGTTTTGTGCGGTTTTTTCCTTCTGGCCTCATGCAGCTTCAGAAGGTCAAAGCGGATCATGTGCACAAGGAGCAAATGGAGCAGCCTGCTATTCAGCAGCTTGAGGTGGAGGTCAACGCCCTCAAGCAGAAGATTCAAGAATACAACACGCAGCAGTTGGCGCTGCGAAGCAGAGCCAAAAACATAGATGAGAAGAAGGAGGGGATACTTGGCAAGGTGCTTATTCCTGTCGTGTGTTGCCTTTTCTTCCTTTATTTATTAGATTAGATGGTGCTTGGGCTTTCCTTGATAACTTTTGTTGTTCTTATGTTCTGTGTGATCGATGCAATGCAGAGGGACACAACATGTTTCTTTTTATGTGCCGATTTTGAACCTCCTGCGAGGTATCAACCTTATTTGGCTGCTGTCAATAACCTTCTCACATCTAGCTTGCCGCCTTAATTAGGACACCGAGTAGTTTCTTATTACCCGTTACAACAAAGTGTTATCTGTAGAAAATAAGAAGTTTGATTGCTCTGGTTATCCGCATATGGACAGAGCAAGTGTCACACACATGTGACCAATTGTTAGCAAGTCATGGGCAGTTAGAGGTAGTATGTGTTACCAGTCAAATTAGTTGGTAAGTCATATGGTCAAAAATTCCGTTCAAGACCAGCAAGATAGCAAATTATGTTGAAAACACTAGGTTTTGTTTGGCCTAGATTCAGTTCCAGGCTTCTGGTTGAAGTAGTTACTTGGCCTAGCACCACTAGTTTTGGATTACCAGTCCAGATGAAGTCATAGCTAGCTGTGAGCTACCATTTGGTAGGTTCGTTGGCTCCATCAGCTGGATTTATTTGACCCCATTCATGGAAACAAACCATATAACTTGCCACTGGTTTTGGTTGTACATTGAACGATGTATCTTCTTGTAGGTTGAAAATCTCATTAGAATTAAAAGTGGAGATGCTGGAGTTATTAGGAAAGACACCCCTCTTGCTCTAGCTTCCTTACCATGAGATGACTCCACCTTCTGTAGGTTAGAGGTGTTTACTTGCTCAAGAAAGTGATCTTCCAGCATAATTGGAAGACATTTAATTTTTTAATCAGCCACTGACTGCTGACATTTCTTCCTAATAATTGGTATTTAGCTGCATCAGCTTTACTTTGCATATGTGGACATTGACCAGCTAAATTGCTCTTGTCAAATTAAACTGGAATGTTGGTCTCTATGCAAAGTAACCCGTACCTCATAATGTTGCATTCGCTGCTTGTATTTTTGTTTGCAGATCTCCCAGGCTGATTTTGAATTGATCAAACATTCGCAAGAAAATTCGAAGCTATTATCCAAAATTGTTCAGTCCCCCGAAAAGCTTCAGGTAGGCTGTTTCTTTTATATTTATTTTTTTTTGTTGCAGGCATAAACTTCATCAGGAAACTGAGTCTTTTATTGGAATATGCTGGAATGCCTATGCTAAAAACCTGAAGGTTCCATTCATAGAAGGAATCCTGTAGGTCTGAGAATTACTTTCCATTGTAGGACAATGTGCCATGATTTTCCTTTACTGATTTACTTGATGCAACTAGGACTAGTAAGGATGCTGCCATTCTTTCAGTTATCAAGTTGACTTTATCACATGACGGTTCACTGTAATTATGAACGAATTATATGTTCAACATGCTATAGTAATCATCACATGATGCTCTATCTTGATTTATTCTTTGTTTAAAAAATGTCCATTTTTTCACAGAATCACTGGTGCTCATTTCTCTATGTTGCTATGCTTGTCTTTTCAATGTGCATTCGATGTCCAATTGATTGGATCAGCACTGTGTACCTCAATCAGTTAATCGATTAATCTGCATCTTGTGTAAGCTGGAATAATAAGTACAGATTTTATTGTTCTATTGAAGCGTACCCTGGAGGAGAAGAAAGCAGTCCGTGACGAGTTAAAGACTTTAGAGAAGAATGCGATGCATAATGTCCAGGAGAAAAACAATACTCTTGAGATGTATGCAAAGGTACTTTATGATGAACGCTTACTGATGCCAACTGGCAACAGTTTCTCACATTTGCTACAGTCTTATGGATTTTGCTATAATTCCTCACAAAAGTTACAGATCATGTGCTAGCAAAATAGTTTTTTTTTTGTGGTTTTCTTGAGTTCCAATTTTGTTCTCCCCAACTTCGGGTCACTGTTTTCTTACTGCTGCTGATGGGCCTTGCTCAATTGACAAGAATCATTTGACATTTTTGTTGTTCCTCGGGAGGCTTCACCTTTCTTATTCCTGGATACTCTGTTGATTTAGTTGCATGATATGTATCTTCATTTTGCAGATCTGTGAGAAACTATTGAAGCATTCCTCTAAAATTTCTGATCTACATGAAAAAGTATGAATGACTGCGAGCCTCGCATTGTTTCCAATTGTCTGATTGCACGCTTGAGTCATATTGGTCTAACAATGGCTGTACAAATATATTGTACCTTGCTAGACCACTGCTGCTAAAGCTTCTGAGAAGGAGGTTAAAGCCCTCAAAGCCAAGATTAGCGATCAAAGTCTGGAGGCGAAGACCCTTCGCCTTAAAGCTGCTGAATGGCAAACAAAAGGTTTTTTTGTATTTTTTTATATTGTTCAAGTACTGTTCTCTCAGTTCTTGGTTCAACTGTTCTCCTCACATTACTGTGCATGAACATCCTGCAATAGTACACGAAACTCAGGATCGTCTCAAGGCAAAGGAGAAAGATAGGGATCAAAGAATTGGAGAGAATAAACGGAAGCTGACTGCAGTGAAAACTGAATTTGAAACAGAACTTAAGCACCTTGCAGATAGAGAAAAGGAAGTAGAGGAAAAGATTGCAAAGGTGATGCTTTTCTCCTGATTTTTTTGGCTGTTGAAATTTGAATCCTTTTGAAATTACGCTGCATGAGTTGCAACGTCTATTGTTTAAATCTATACATATTTCCTTGGAGGCTGATTGGTAGCTTGTGGCCTGCAGGCTTACTTGATTACCAAAGCCTTTGGTCTTCTCTCATCTTGTGTGTTTATACCTTCCTCTTTTAGAATTGCTGATGTACTGTCCGCCTATCTGTGAACAACGCAGGCTGCTGATTTATGCTCCAGAGCTGATGCGGTAGATGTTGCCGGCCGAACAAAACGAGAGGAAATCTATGCCAAGTTTGAGCAAGTTTGCGAGACGGTATGTCCTAAGCATATTTGATTTCCTCAGAAGAAACTCATGGTCGACAAGGAACACTTGTTTCCGTGAGGCTGGCTGCTGACATCCAACCTTTCTCCAGGCTAGCCTCTACATGGATGGCATCGATCGTTCCTGCAAAGTAGTTGATGAAGCGAGCAAGACCATTGCAGGCCATATTGGCTCTTGATGCGACCAGTTGGCATTCATGTACATGTCGTAGTAACTGTGCTAGTGTCGCTTGTGTATACCTGGTTACCTGGGCTAGAATCTGGACATTTTCTGCATTGGATCCATGTTGCTTTATTCGAGTTTGCTGTGATGCGCTTGCTCTGGTAGTGTGTTCTGGACTAGCTAATAAAGCTCTACATGAGAATTCCATGGCAATGCATCTCATCAGTGTCGTCTTGATGAACTTGTTGATGCTGTCAAGGAATGTATCACTTTTTTTTTCTACTTCTGCACCGTCATCTTCATGAACTAGAAAACCTACTTATACGAGTCAAGTGGACCTGACAGGGATGAACTCAACGTTATATTATATTTGGAAGCATGCTACAATAGATAAGCCAATCTTTTTTTTTAAAAAAAGAACTTGGTATTATTCTACGACTATTGCCTGCATGGCTGGATTGGCTGCATTACATCGATGGAATACTTCAATTCTTGAAAGAAATGGGGCACTTCAATTCCACCGCGTTTATACGAACTGATGAAATCGACAGACTCGGGTTGGGCCCCAGTTTCCTGTCCCGTGGGACCAGCTTGTCAGCCGCACTCTGACCTGCACCCACTGTTCCAATTCCAACTTCCACCGGCTCCCGTCTCTTCTTCCTTTCCCCACCCGACCGCCGCGCTCACCTCCACGCCGGCCACCACCGCATCCCTCCGCCTCCGCCTCCACCTGCTCCCGTGTCCCCGGCAGGCACACCTACCCCGACCTCTTCGCCGCCGCGCCGACCATGGTAAGCTCTCACCTTGATTCCATCAATCGCCTTACCCTCCCGGGAGCGACGGGGTCTCACTGAACCGCGAGATCTTGCCGATCTCTGGTGTCAAATCGACGCCTTCCTCGGTCCACCTCTTTTTTCTCTCGGACTCAACCTGCTAACAAAAAAATTGGGGCTTGGTTGATTGTGCTGCTGCCTAGGATTCATTCATTTCGGCGTGTGCTCAACGTCAAAATCAGAGAGTCCTGATGCGTATCTCTTCTCGCAGGCAAATACGCTGCGGTTGTACCTCACCTGCATCCGGAACACTCTGGAGGCGGCGATGTGCCTGCAGGTACTTCTTCGCCCAGCTCCACTCCCTCCCAGAACTAATTAGCGTTTGTCCATTCCTTATACAATGCTGCTGCTGTTCTCAATTCATCGTAAGCGTAACTTAGGTGGTTTGTGTTTTTGTTTCGCCACTAGAATTTCCCTTGCCAAGAAGTTGAGAGGCACAACAAACCAGAGGTGGAGCTCAAGTAAGTTATGCTGCAAACAGGAATTTTTCAATGCACCACATTTGTCTGACCGATGCTCGATAGAGTTGTTAGTGCAAGGATATCTAGTTTCAGAACATTTTGTGCCTGTATTACTGCCAGTGCCATGTTAAGTTAGAAACCTTTCTCCTGTGAATTTTGTAACATATGCCTGTTTCTTCTCATCTTTGTTGCGTTTCTCCACACATTTTAAATCCTAGTGTTACTCTATGAATCTCATCATGCGAGAAACATGCATAACTTGCCCTGATTAACTTCATAGATTGCAGATTGCATATGATAAAAGGAAACCGTGTCTAGTTGGCTTCTTTGAGATGTCCTTGGCTGTACTATTTCTCTCAAACCAAAAACTATGCATATAAGATTGTAATAGTCCCTATCTCATTCCTTCTTCAGTAATTCATATTGCAATTCTGGTTGCTAGTGAATATTTCAGTTTAAATTTGTTTTACATGTTCCCTAGAGACTCATGTGAATATATCCTTTTTCCCTTACTAATCCATCTTCATTTTTTATTCCTTATTCACAGGACAAGCCCTGAACTTCTACTGAACCCTGTGAGTGAGGCTTCTTTGACAGCATCTTAAATTTAGTTTACACTCTTCATTATTGCCTTCTTCTTTTTGGAAACCATGCATTTCATTAATCTTCTTGCGGTGGACCGGTTAGAGCATTGAACTCCGGGAGTTGTTGAAACTCCTGTCTCGACCCGGGTTTTAAGCACGGCACCTTAGAACAAAGCCTGGTGGGAGTCCCCACCATGGTTGAGTTTTTTTTTTGTATGAACTAACTATACTCAGTTAGGTTAAAAACTGAGAACTAATGACAGCAGTGCCTTCATTTTTTTCATTTGTAACAAGCACACTCTTTTACAATAATGTGCTAGGAATCACGAACTGCTATATTTTATTTATATCATGCTTAAGTACGTTTAAGACTACTCATCACTGGATCTTCTTTCATCATGCCGTGGAAATTTGCAATGATTTTATGCTTTCCATTAGAAAGAGAAATGGTCGTTTATATTAGTTTGAGTATTTTTAGCAAGATACACATTAACAGAAGTTCGGTTTTGCCAAAACAATTCACTGGCTGTTTACTTCCAGATGTAGCTTATATCTTTTACCTGTATCCTTATTTGGAAAATATATGTACAAGTTTTGCTCAGTATTTTCAGAATTGTGTGATTCATAATCCTATATTTTCTGTACAGGTACTGATATGCCGCAATGAAGCCGAAAAATGTTTAATAGAGACTTCAATCAACTCTATTCGTATAAGCATGAAGGTACTGTGGAGATCCTTGCCGTGTGCTTCTATGGTCATTATGGTTCAGTACTGCTATAATCTAGCAGTCATTTGGGCCATACTCTGATTTGTTTGTGTTATAACTGTACAGTTTGGTAACAAAATTGTTAACAAATGTTCCTAATACAAACTAAAAAGGCAGCCTTGATAGCCCAATTTATGGGCTCCTTGTTCTCAAAAGGGAAAAAAAAATAGCACAATTTATGGTGCTTGCTCACTTTACTTTGCATCTGCACATGTTTAACATGTTTTGTCAGGCAACCATATGCCATCTGGTATATACTCAAAGCTTCTGATTGATTTGACAGGTTAAGCAAGCAGATGAATTGGAAAACATTCTTGCAAAAAAATTTCTTAGGTTTTTATCAATGAGGGCAGAAGCATTCCAAGTGTTGAGGAGAAAACCAGTTCAGGTATCACAATTACTACTTATACTGATCACCTTCAGCAGTGCTCTATGTCTCCAGTAGCAGTAGTTTAGTTTTCCTAGTAAAAGTGAACTCTGTGATTGAAGTCAATCAAGTAATCGCCCTGTTCGTTTGGATTGTTTCCAGCGAGCCAACAGTGTTTTTCTCTCAGCGAAAACCAGCGCCAGCCACCAGCCACCAACCAGCCAGCAGTGTTTTTCTCTCAGCAAAAACCAGCGCCAGCCACAAGCCACCAGCCAAACGAACAGTATTGTACAACTGAATGATGGTCCGTGTTTTTGTGGACCTTTGTAGTTCTGGTTTTCTTTTGTCCTATACTCCTATCTGTCATTTCCCCATTTAGTGATCAGTTTTATCAGTATAATGTTTGTCCATCCTGTTAGTTGCAAAAACCCAATTGTTCAGACTGAACTTTCTTGTGAATACACTTTATATGTTTCAGGGTTATGATATCAGTTTTCTGATAACAAACTACCACTGTGAGGACATGCATAAGCACAAGCTCATAGATTTCATCGTGCAATTCATGGAGGTAAGATGATACGCAGGAAAAAAGAGGCCGTTTGCTATCCGCCACCAGTTTTGACGCTTTTATATTTGCATGATAGATGCAAACACTGTACATTTGTACTAGATGTTGGCATCGACGTATACTCACTTCGTTGTGCTTGAACTTCAGGATATCGACAAGGAGATCAGCGAGCTGAAGCTGTCAGTGAACACTCGTGGCCGGCTCGTAGCGACTGAATTCTTGAAGCAGTTCATATGACTCGGCCATAGTTGTAATCCAGTGCTGATGTACGCCACGATCGCGACCTGTAACTACGCTGGTGTTGCTCAGCTGCTTAAGTTTTGTTCCTTCACTCCTTTTCCGAGCAGGAGCTTTTGTAAATGCCTTGCGGAGAACGCATTCTTGGTTCTAGATCACCTGATTAACATCTGACAATTGACGTATTAGGTGAACTGAATCTATTCGTGTGCGATAATCAATGGTTCTTTCGAGAAGTGTGAGCTAATAGCAAAATCAATCTCATGAGGCAGCAACGCTGGGCGGCGATCAAATTGGCCCGGGCCAAATCAAAACACATATGCCAGTGGCAACATTCCCCCACCATTTCTTCGATCCTTCTACCCCTGAATTCATCATGTTCATCCCATCATCATCCCCAGCTCTTAAAATACCTCCATACAAGAAAAAAAAAGGAGGAAAAACAAGAACTCTAAGTACACACATTGCATCCGAACACCATCAAGATCATAACTTAGGAACAGCATGGGCGCCAAGAATCACATGATCATTCGAAACAGGGCAAGTCCTAGGCTCTCTGACGCCATCTGGTAAGAGTCTTGCTAATGAACAACCGAAGCTGCATGGACCAGCACCACCTTATAACCGAAGCTGCATGGACCAGCACCGCCTTATAACTTAGCCTCTGCTAAGTAGCTGGGTCTGTAGGATCTGGTTGTCTTCCAGCAACCTGTCGTACTCAAGGAGCAGCTCCTCCGACTGCTTCTGCAGCGCGTTGACATGGGCCTCTGCTGCCGATGCCTTCCTCTCGTGCTCTTCGGTCTCGGATTTCAGCTTCTTCATGCTCTCATTCAGCTTCGCAATCTCCCGCAGAAGCTTCTTCATCTCGCTGGAGGATTTCTCCTCCTTTTCATGGAGGGATTGGTTCTCCATCTGAAGTTTCTCAACCTCCTCTCTGGATGTGCTGGATGTTTTCCGCAGTGTCATGAGCTTTCGCAGGTAGTGGTGCAGCCGGTCGATCACAAATGCAAGGAATAGAGTGTATCCTACACAAGAACAAATAAAAACGCATGAGATTACACTGCCAGATTTAGTTATTAACATATGTGCGACCTGTATCAACAGATACAACTGTACTTTTGATAATGAAAAAAACAAAATTACAATTGGCTAAAAATGGATGTGTTCGACATGGACTCACTCGTCTGTGTTGGGACATTGGCTACATGAGCAATTTGTGCATTAACATCCGAGAAGGCTGACAATCTACCTTTTTAACAACTTCTCTACTGTATAGACCCATATCAACTCTAAACATGAAAAAATTATGTTCCGTGCCTTAGCATTCACAACGCATACACACATCATAGTAAAAGTTTTTGATAAGAGAGCATGAAAAATAACAATTCGCGTGCCTGAGCCATGATCTTGGCCATAAGTCCCTTCTATTCTTATTATTGCTACTGTTATTACTACTGTTAAGTGCTAACACCTCTTTTTTGCTTTTTACCCTGTTGATTTTTTATTTATACAGTGCCTCATGTTGGCATTCATTAAAAGGCTTCATTGTTGCTGTTGTATAATTTTGGCAGACCATAAATGCCAAATATGAAATATATCCTCTAACACTTAAGCTTCAATATTTATTCCTCAAATGGCAGACGCCAGCCTTGTTTAGCTTGCACACCATAATTCTTAAAAAAGGCTAAAAGTTATATATAACTATATAAGAATTCTAACCCAAGAGTGGTGCACTGGTACTTGACTGAAATCACCAACTAAAGGTTCTCATACTACAGTAATTCCGAAAGGGTGTAGATTGCTATTGCTTAAGGTAGAACCTTATTTTGAGACCCACCTTATTGGCCATCTCCTTAATACTACTGAGTAATATCACTGTTTCTAGATCCTACACACAAATTCCTGCCCTTGTTTCAGCCTACCATTTTCAAGATAACATTTTCCCAATCCCAAGTCTTAAATCTTTATCAAACACCACAACATACTCAGAATCCGCAGCAAGCTGGAAGTCATGCATGAAACAAACTTGTATAAAGATGGTACTTGATAGGATTATATTATTGCTAATCCCATTGGACAGCTTACTTTTGGTGTCAGGTAAAACAATTGTAGTCAAATTCTAAATTCTAACAATACCAAACAATCTCTAAGAGCAAACAGTTGCTGCAACATGCTTTCGTGATGCCTAGATAGTAAGGAAAGAACAATAGCCCAATGCAATGCAAGGGGTGTTCTTATAGTATCCTAATAGACCAATATAACCTAGTTTTTCCTTGAACAGTTGACCAACCAAGTAAACAAATGATATGGCTACGACTACTGCTACTAGCCTACTACTAATTGGAGATTAATGAAAGCAGCAATCCTAAATGGTAAAATAAGACTGTACTTGAGTAGATTTGAGCCTAGGCAAAGTCCTGATTCAGATTCAAAATGCAGATTGTGAGACCTGTAATTTCTAATCTTCAAGAATTAACTCTAAAGTTGGGAACTGAGTCCAAAACATTGGGTGTTAGACTGGTACTCTGTCTACCACCGGGCACCTAAGCAACAGTCAGCCAATCACTAGTCCATTAATCTTCTGAAAGAAAAACGCTAGTCCATTGCAAATGCTAAGCTACTGGCATTACTGTTATAAATTAAAAATAACCAAGAAACGGAGACGAATGCTCACCAATGAGGGATGCCTCGAGAAGATGCGTCCTCCAGAGCACCTGGTCCATGGGGCTGACGGTGCCGACCTTGAGCCCCCTGTTCTGGATCTTGAGCATGCTGGCGACGTTGGACATGAGGATCACGGAGAGCGTGCACGCCAGGGTCTTGACGGTGGCCGGGCCTTTGCCCGTCTTGACCTGGTCCACGACGCGCATCGCTAGCTCCCGCAGCGGGCCGACCTTTACCATGAGAAGCAGCGCCACCGCGCCCTCCGCGAACAGCACGAGGAACAGCAGCTGAAACATACCTTCGACTGACTGCGGCGTTCCTCTCTACCACCAATCTCCGGCCGGCTTGGCCGCGCGCGCTCGAGAAAGCCCCAAGGATTTGAAGCTCTCGAAATAGCCGATTTCTTCGCTGCGCTGAATTTAAGAATGGCGCAGGAATGATGGCTTCCGGCAGCGGAAAACCACAACCTTGCTGGAGGAGAACTCGGAGATGCGCAGGAAATCACCAACTTTCTTGGCCTGCGAAAAGGTGAGCCATCAGCAATCAGGAGCCCAAACCGAGAAAAGGGGAAGCGAAAGGAAATTTCCAGAGAGGAATGGGGTAAAGAAGCGGCTTACCTTGACAAGAACCAGGCGAGAACTCGGAGCAATCAAGAATCAGCGAACTTTGGGCGAGGATTAGGGGACGATGGTAAAAGAAGTGGGAAAGGGGATCGAAATGTGAGGGGTTAGAGCAAAAGACGGCGGCGAAAGGCGACGGCGAGGGTAGGGGAGGGAGGCGTGCTGCGTGCAGGCGCGGGGGTAGAGCGAGAGAGAAACGGGGGGAGTGAGAGTGTGCCCTGTTCGTGGGCCCCCTTTGTTTGTGTTTTCTTTAGCTATATTTCTTTTCGATTAACAATGGTGATTAACATGCCAACCCCGAAAGTTCTCCCGACATGCTTTACCTTAAGAATTTTAAAAGGTATATGAGCAATGCATTTGCAACTTTATTTAGACAGCCTTTTTATGTAGGTTTACTTGTATATTTTGCCTTTTTGCAAAAACAAATTAAACAAATTATTTAAAAAAGAATATTCTGAAATCCTTTCGGAACGAAAAAGAAATTTTGCTATGGTAGTGCCCATTGTATTTCTTTTACCATATATTCTGTATATACTATCAGTGTTTGTATTGTTTTTCCTGAACTGTTGTTTTGTGTTCGATCTTGTCTAGTAATGATTTTTTTTGCTTGATTCCGTGACATGGCCGTATGGGAATTTGCAGCGCGCGTGGCAGCGGAATTGATCAATTCGTCGCTATTACTCTTGCCCCGTGGCAGTTTATGGTCAACACCCCGTACTCTCATGTTATTATCATAAGCAATGGTCCATTTTTGTACCCTCGTCCAATTGACAATTCTTGAGGACTTGGGGCCCCTAAGGAAGTAATTAAGGTGCCGTTGGGATTGAATCAAGGCCCTACTACAGCAAATGGTGTTCAGCTGTGACAACCTAGTTGTGGCTATCAGATTACTTCATCTTAGCTGGAACATGCTTAGCCTCTCTCTCTCTTATCTTTTGGGCTACAAAAGTTTTGAGCCACCAGTGTTAAAAGCAGCATATATCTAAATAAAATTAAATTTGATGCTGGACCAGACGCTGGCTAGTCCTGCAGAAAAAAATGATCCTTGTAGGAAGGCAGGAGTCTTTTTTGGGAGCCTCATGATGATAGACAGGGACTACTCTACTTTGAGGATCATGGATACATGCCAGACCAGACCCCCGTGGCTCCCCAAATCATCTGCCACTCCCTAATGGGTGTGTTTAGTTCCCCAAAACTTTCCAAAATTCTCTTTTTAAACTTTACTATTCACCTATTACATCAAATCCTCTCCCATGTATGAAGCATTAAACGTGGGTAAATAAAAAAACTAGTTGCATGGTTTTGATGTACACGACGAGATGAATCTTTTGAGCCTAGTTAGGTCATGGTAGGACAACGATTATTACAAACAAACGAAAAGTGCTACAATACGCTACAGTGTCCGATGTGACATTTTCGCCAAAATTTTCCATCCCCTTTTTGGAACTAAACACACCCAGTAACATTCTAACAACCACACCCTTTTATGCAACGTTGGTAGGTACCTGAAGACTACTGCTGGTAAACATGTCAACACATAGGGAGACTTCAGACTTTGCTAGTGTCCGATGTGATATTTTCGCCAAAATTTTCCATCCTTTTTTGGAACTAAACACATCCAATAACATTCTAACAGCCGCACCCTTTTTTACGCAACGTTGGTAGGTACTGAAGACGACTGCTGGTAAACATGTTAACACATAGGGAGACTTCAGACTTTCCTTGCAGGCTTGCAGCCGCTGAGCAATACAGTAGTAAACAATGCAGCAACAGCAACAGCTAAGGGCTAATCTCTTGTTAGCTGTTACTGCTTACAGCTAACCGAACCTGCTTTGGCATGGACTATGAAAGCCTAACCATCTGCGAAAGAAGAGGCAAAGGAAGCAGAGCGCCATCACCATGATGGCATTGGCACCCGAGTTTTAATTGGGCGACAGGTATGTAGGAGCCGTGCAGGACGGGAGGGAGCAGTGACCACGGACCACCACACCACAGCACACCAGATGAGATCACACCACCACCCACCGCATTTCGGCAGCAACAGCAACAGCGGCAAACGAGGGGAAGCAGAGCAGGCGACGACGAAGCAGCGAGAATCCGACGCCCACCCACCGCATTTCGGCAGCAGCAACAGCAACAGCGGCAAACGAGGGGAAGCAGAGCAGGCGACGACGAAACAGCGAGAATCCGACGCCATAATGGTCAAACGTGACCCCTGCCTGCCTGCCTTTTCTTCCTCCCCTCTCCTGCGCTTCAATTCTTTCTTCTTCGTCCTCTCTCTCTCTCTCTCTCTCTCTGTCTCTCTCCCCAGCAGTCTCGTCTCGTCTTCCACCTCCTCTCTTATTGGCCGCATCTTTCTCTTTCTTCTCCCGTTGCTGAACGCAGCGGTGGTTCTTGTTCTTGCTTCGAATCCAGGTCGGGAGGGTGGAGGCGTCGCCCTGAGCCGTGAAGGACCCGCCTTTTGCACCAGCTCCTGGGGTCTTCTCCGACGAAATGGCCGTAAGTTCTTGCTCTCGACTCGCTGGTCGTGTCCGGATCGGTTTGATCCTGCCTGGTTTTAGCATGTGGGATTTCTTGGAATTGCCTACGGTTGGCAGTAGAGCTGCGTCGTTTCCCTCTTCTCCTTGTATGCCCACTGCTGCTCTTGCCTAGGGCCCTAGGTTGTCTTGTTTTGCTTCGTGATTAGGGGACAGATTGCATCCCTCCGGAAGCAATTTCTTGTTGCTTTCTCTCCTTGGCCCAAGAAATGTACTAATCCTAT
Organism: Echinochloa crus-galli; assembly: GCA_900205405.1. Taxonomy (NCBI): domain Eukaryota; kingdom Viridiplantae; phylum Streptophyta; class Magnoliopsida; order Poales; family Poaceae; genus Echinochloa; species Echinochloa crus-galli. The sequence goes on from OAMR01000089.1 coordinate 2,698,236, forward strand.
TAAAATTGTCTGCTTTGTCTTCTTGCTCAATCATCAAGATCCGGTTAAAATGTGTAATTTCAGTGTTACCATGAGTCTATTTCTCGAAACCAAGTTACTATGAGTCTATGAGTATCGAAATTTTCCCTATTTATAAGTGATCTTGTGCCCACCATACTGATGTAGGGAGATGTAGGGAGATAGCTGTTAAATGGGAACCATCTTTGTGAAATGTGGGGTGTGAAGTGGAGTCTATTATTACAATGTTTACCTGTGTGTTTGGGATTTTCCCAATCTCAAGGACTGCTCCATGTCCTGTTGGAAATTAGTAATGGTTTGTTCATTGGGATTGCTGCGTTAATTCTCGTTGTCGGCTGAATAGTACTGCCCCTCCATCTTTTGATGGATAAATAGATTATCTTAATATGGAACTGTGAGAGTGTGACTACTCTAATATGGTACTGGGTTGTTAAATTAATTTGCCAACCACTGTCTGATACGAATTCAACTGTACCAGCATCAAGGGTTCCATCTAATGCAGGGCGGTAGTCGTTAAAGGGGTATCATCTTTGTGAAATGTGGGGTGCGAATGTGCGATACAGAGTCTATTACTATGTTTAGCCATGTGTTTGGGATTTCCACTTAATTGCATTAACCATGGGCTGTTGGAAATTAGTAATAACTCGTTGTTTTGGATTAGTGCATCAGTTATTGTCTTTGTCTGAATGTACATTTGGTATTGTTCCTGCAGCCTTGATGGATAATTAGATTCTCTTTATATGTAATTATGGCAGTGTGGACTTCACTTAATATGCACTGGGTGTTCAATCATTTTGCCAACCATTGCCTGATAATTTTTTATAAAAAAACATTGCCTGATAAGAATTTATGTTTTATTCTTCTGCAGCAGCATCAAGGTGTTCCTAAATTTGGAAGCTGGGAAGATGAGGGTGATCACCTTTACACACAGTATTTTGAAAATGCACGTAAGGGTAAATCTCCAGGTAGATCTGCTAGTCAGAATGACGATAAGGGAGATCTGGAAAATCCCTCGAAGGATCCACCATCAGCTAAAGCTTCTCCATTGAGAACTGGGTCAGATCCAGTGGTGCAAAAGCCCAAGGATGAAAGGCGTGCAAACAGAGAAGATGATCTTCGTCGGCACGAAGGCACTGCTCGAAAACCATATGCTGAGTCGCCTAATCATAAATACGGTGATCATATGAATTACGATAGTGCAGCAAGAAAAACTGGCATTGAACGTTCTCCTCTGCATCCTCATCACCAAGCAAGAGTTGTAAACAAAGGTGGGGTTTCATCGCCTTCTTGGGAACGCAGGGGTTCGTCAGAAGGAAACCGTGGAACTGCGCCCACCACCCCTGGAAGGTCCAAACTGAGACCTAGCGGGCGCGGAGATGAAACGGTATAGTCTAATTTTTTAAGGCTAAACATAACTACATAAGCAAACTGCATTTATGATATATTAAGTGTGCATTTCAAGTATGTCTTTTCAGTATAATTTCTGAAGATATGCACTGTTATTTCTTGCATATATAGCCTGAGAGAGGATCAGCTGTGCCCAAGTTTGGAGAATGGGATGAGAAGGATCCCTCTACAGGTGAAGGTTTCACCGACATATTTAACAAGGTGAGGGAGGAGAAACAGTCTGGTGATGCTCCTGTTATCACCAGTGGTGGAGGTTACAACCGCTCCAATCAAGGCCGCAAACATGTATCCTCAGTGAGTCCACTTCAGATTTATTGCCGTCCAGCTTATTTAGACTATATCTTGATCTAATATACAGGTTAAAGCATTTTTTATGCATATGCATCATATAGTTTTGAAATTTCTGCCCTTCTAAAAACTGCAAACGTCTGCCACTGGATTTCAGAGCGTTGGCCATCGGAGCACGAACTAGTGGAGTCATTTAATTCAACTGCATGATGCATTGTTACTGGTTTTAAGGATCATTGTCCCATGCTTATCTCTGCGTAATTGAAAATTGACTAAACTCCAGCACAAACTACATTGCCTGAGCTGAATCACAATTAGTGCACAATATCACTGATATCAATTATACTGATAGCTATACTAACTATTGACTGCCCATTGCCTTTTGTGCTTCCTTGCAGGGTTGCTCATGCTTCAGTTGGTTCAGAAACTGATAGCCGTCAGTGAAGATTGGATGAACCTGTTCTCATTGTATCATTGTCACATTAGTGGTGCCCCCGTTATGTTGTCCCTGTTGTAACATTGTGTGGTTGCGAGACGTGCCAGAACACGACTTGCGAACTTGATGTTCATTAGTTTGAGCTGTTTTTGTAACCTGTGATTCGCTCGTCTCTGCAGAATCCTGCAAATCTGCCTCAGTGCTAGTTTTTTCGTTTTCTTTAGAAGGTAAATTTTAAAACTATCCGGGAGCTAACATAAGTAGGACCACAACATAGCTGAGTTGACGAGTAAGCTCGCTGATTGTCTCATCTTCGTTTCAGATTTTTTTATTAGATGTCCATCTTGCAAATCCAACCATTAACCCGGGGGATCCAGACAACAGACACAAAATTTGTCTGCCATCAGAAATTCTGCATTCTGTAGCGCACACACAACCACACGACTAATGGGAACAGAGCTCGAGAACAGACCCAGAAGTGTAGCAAGGGAAATAAAAAACAATTGAGTTATGTTTGCTCAAAAAGAAAATTTTATTTAGTTTTGTATTTCCCCGTAGTGCATTTATAACTTGAGCAATGAATGATCAAAGAATATCAACCAGTCAGCCAGTTCACTATCCATTTGTAATAATGTTTTGGTACACATTCTGCAATTTTGGGTTATACCCTGTAAATTATGGAAACGACCATCCTGATAGAATGAAACGATGACAGCATCAAAATTCAGTTCTCTATCTATGTATGCGATCATACTCACTTCAAACCAAAAGATCACCAGACACACCTATTCATGTTGAGAGATCTATAGCGATAATTTTATATACTGACAGCATTCTTTACATCAAAACTGAATGTTATCTTGTTTGTCTTTTGGGGCAACACACTGCCATAGAGCTCTGTAGGAATCAATTTCCCTTGCGTCTATTCCTATCGCACGAAGATTTCGTGCATATTCCTGCAAAAAAATATGAGCAAAGGAGCATGTCAGAGGTCATGCAATGCATTCAATGCACCGTCATGCTTCTGTATAACCACATAAGCTGTCAAAAGAAGCTGGTTCTCAATGAGTGTCAAATAAATTCAAATGAGAATGTGGTTTCATATCTATGAGGATAATTTCTTGTGGCCAACATATAGCATCAATACCGTTTACGAGCACAAGGGGCAAAGGGGCAGACAACAAACCTGAATATCGAGAAATAGCTGCATGCAGATCTTGTCTGTATCGGATATGATGTTATCTGAGGCATCTGTACTAGCCCCAACTCGTCTTTGAGCACCTTGGCGCAGTCTTTGCAATGAAGACTCTGTTTTCCTTGCCTTCAGATTGAACAAAATGATCTAATTAACTGATATGTCGAAACAAAACTTCATACGCAGCTAGGCAGATCTTACTCACCACAGTGACAACTTCGGAAACCAAGTCATAGTAAATTGCGGTGATCTTGTCTGTAGACCCACGACACAACTTAGTTTTATCATCTTCTGATAAATAGTGTATACGCTCCCCTTCAAGAAACACCTACAGTAACAAACGAAACTTCCATAATAAAGTAGCATAATAAAGATATCAAGTAATTCTATCATCACCACAGGCACACAAAAGAAATATGAAAAAGATGCAGAAACATCCATGCCATGCAATATGACAGCATCTGAGAACATATGATCAAGACCCATTAAAACTCTAAAAAATTACAGATCAACCATAGAATAAATGTCCACCATCACTACCCTTGGGTTAATGGTAAGGCCTAAGAGGCATGACGTACTTTTCTACTATACCTTTTTCTGACTAAAATGCTATAGTAGAACATTCATATGCTATGTTCAGCTTTGCTGCTTGAATTTAGAAATATAAATCATAAAACAGGAACTTGATTAACCTTGAGTGGATGCAAAATCCCCGATACATATGGAGAATGCCTCACTGGAAGTTTGTTTGTCATCCTATATGTCGCTGTTATTCCTTTCAGGTGTTTCAGATCCTACAATAAGTCCAAAAAAGCTGAACAGTTAAAAGAACAGGAGGAGCATAACTTGAAAGTGTTGTGTTAGAAAAACAGATCATATTTACAATATTAGTCTATATATCCAGGCAATATTTGATGCCTAAGTTTAAGATATGTATCCTTTCTATTTTGTTCCTTTTCTCTTATGCATAGAAAGATAAAGCAGCTCTTCACTGGCAAAACAACAAGAGACAAAAAAAACCTTTTTAATCTAGTTTGAAAGGAGAAGTAATGACTGCGGATAACAAAGAACAAGCAGATAGTATCTCCCATAAGTTGATAGTGGTTTACTCACCTCATTAGACTTCTTAACTATGATTCCAATCATGGCATTCATTATGGCAGGCAACAGCTCTTTTAAAGGTTCAATGGCTTGCAGTATACTTTGCTTCACAAGATTAAGTACTTCAATGGGGCATGATGCTAGTAATTGATTCACATGTCCTATGAAGCTGCCTGATTCTGAAAGTTCACCAATTACAGCATGTACATCGTGCATTATCTGTAAATCAATGAACAAAAACACTTTAATACAAAAGAAAAAAAATATATCCAGGAGTTATGATCTTCTATGTACCCATTGCTCAACACTGGGCAACGATTCAGAACACAACAAGAATTATGCCTTAGAACCAAAAACACAGAAGGTGCAGAAAAAGTAACACTGATTTGTCTCATTCATGCAACCAGGCAAACAAACCATAAAACATGAACAACAAGGACCAAACAGCCTTTCCAGTTCATACATGAAAAAAAAAACAAGATGCACATGGCCGTTAACTACACCATTTTGCAACAAATTGGTCAATGAAGTACAAACTGCAGCCCCACCCGCCAGCAAAAAAAAACTGTACTAGCACCAGCAAATGTCAGTTTGGTTAAAAGCAACCAGTGAAACCCCCACAGGCTTCATGAACATACACTAATATTATTCTAGCTGTGACTTACATATATGAAATCTTCTATAGGTATAGATAGTGCCCATTCAGCATCTGCAGGCGCATTCAAGATCCCGTCAGAAGCTTTCCGTGCAGATAGACCACATGAAAGCCATGTTGTATACCTAATTGTACAGGAACAACATACACAGTAGATCAGCATTTACAAAATCATTGAACAAAAGGAAAATATTATCTTTTGCAGTAGTTATACCTTGAAATAAGCTGCAAGGACAGACGAAGGAATTTATCACAGTGAGAGAAAACAAGAACCTCATCACTCCAACAGGACTGCAAACTTTCTAAGAGCTTAATACTTTGCTTCAAGAGCAACGGCTTCCCTTTAGCCTCATTCATTGCGGCAATGGTGCTTGTAAGAGTAGAATCAAGGCCACCAGCAATTTCCTGAAATCTTGTGTGAATAAACAGGCAGCAATCAAGTTAAAACAAAGTTCTGATATCTGGAGAGCACTTCATGACAGAATATGTATACATGTTTTATGCTCACCGCAATGAAAAGTAGACACCAATGTTCCATTGTCGCATGAAATCTGTGTAAGCAGGCTCAGAACGGAACTTTGTTACCGCAGACTTTGAGTGACAGTAACCTGCAGAAAGATGGGTCAATCATGATTACACAAAATACCCATATGTACCTTAGGAAAATGTAGAACATTGGAGTGTAGCTCTTGTGTAACATAAAGAGATACAGTGCAATCAAGACCTGTTGCCAACATTGGCAAAACTTTGCTCCTGGATGCATTCCAGGTGCTTGAGATAACAACCACATCTCATGTCACTCCCTCCTTATTAAATTATGATTGTCATTCCATTCATACTACCAGATCATCCATTCATCCCATGCTTTGGAATATAACATTAGGTTGCAATTCACACAATAATAAAAACAGTACTTAAGTTGCGAAATAAGAATACCTTCAAGAAAATCAAGGAATCCTAGGCTCGCTTTGTAGTTCTTCAGAAATTCTCGGGGTTTTCCAGGAGAAAATGCACCAGGCTTGCCTTTCTGGATAGCAGAAAGAACTTCCTTGAGTATCGAATTGCCCAGAAAATCAAAAACATGCAATCCAGAGTTCTCTGCACGAATGGAAAACAAGGCATCTTAGATGCTGCATAAATATAAGTCATATGCTGTGTGCATGCACCAAGTCATGAAGTAATAATGAGAATTTTCAGTGGAACCTATAATTACCTGATGATGATATTTCCAATATAAATTTGCAATCTTTTTCTACACATTGCTTTATCTGTTGATAATCATCTTCAAGTTCATCAGAAGATGCCCCAGCAACTGCTTTTGCGTAGTTTTGGGGGACAATTTTCTGAATCAACGGGGACACCACTGTTGTACGGAACAGCTCTTCAGCTGACGATGTATTGTCAATAGCAGCATAAGCACGTAGACAGTTGTATATAACTTTCGCATCACGGTGTTCCAAACCATCCACAAAGCAACGCTCCAAGCTACCATCAAGCAGTTTTGTAGCACCTTGGACCCTCTTCTCCATGTTCTCAATAAAAGGGAGGTTCTGTACTGCCATAATGTAACGCAATAAGAATCATAAACATAAGTTGCAATAACATGTATATGATGCACCAGTTTAGCAACACAGTGAAATCTACAAGTGTGAAATTGAAATTGCGGTAGTTGAGCATGAGATTGCCGAACGAAACTTGCAAAAAATAAAGAACTATAAAGAAGAGGGCTTAACTGTCAAGTGCACATGGCCAATTTTTTTCCTAATATAATTTCATATTGTAATTTGTGGTTTGGGGTATTGTGATTTCAGTGATGACATGATGAAAACGAAGCATATGGTGCGGAATAGCCATATTCATTTTGCTTTGAGCTCCTTTCTCTAATTGGCTTCTCTCAGCAACTGAAGCAAAGAAAGTGCACTTTGAGGTAAAAAGGTTCAATGGACAGACAGTATATGATGACACAAACCTGTGCATGACTGATGTAGAATTTAAGCTGGTTCATCTCACTTGCGATTCTTTCTAACAGAATGCTTTGTGTTTCTCTTACACCTGTCCCAGCCTCCGCATTTGGCGCCGCAGTGTCATTGCCAGGGTAGCCCTTATCAATGGAAGGAGCTTCAACATTCAGTGAATCAGATGGTGCAGTTGGTAATTCCTTGATCAACTTCTCAACCTAGACAGGAAAAAAGAACATTTAGGAACAATAACATAATACCAAGCAAACTTCTAACTACAAATACAAATGATGAGAATACACCATGGCAGGGATAACATATAGTTGACGGGTTAGCTTTTCAAAAAGAAATAATTCTCAGGCATACTTTAGGTTATAGCATGCAGGTCTCTGTTTTTTTTTCATACATATGCATCTAAGTTCAGGGTAAAAGTGAAAAATCAAACAATCCAATACCTGCATAGTATTACATGTTTCGTACCAACAATGAGCAGCCAGGTGATACACCCGTATGATTTCCAATACCAATCAATTGGTAGGGCTAAATGCGGCACCCCTAAAGTAGTTGTAAACTCTAAAGCATAGCTGAAACTACAGGCATTTCAGATAATTTAGGAAATTTCACAGCGAGCGAATTGTCACGATGGAAGACTGGAAACCCAGACTATCGAACTGGGTCAACCAATGTCTCAAAGAAGGAATGCATGGAGGAACAAGGTACATTAGCACATATTGTAAGCAGGACAGAAGCAGTCTCAGAACGGACCTTGGAGACGACGTGCGAGGTGTCGAGCAGCAGCTCGAGAAGCTCTCGCGCGGCAGTGGCCGCCGCCCGCTGTTCGAGCCCCGCCCGGAGCGCGGCCAGCGCGGCTGCGGCTCCGGCGCGGAAGCCCGCGACCTTGTCCCTGAGGTCGGCGAGCGGCGCCCGCATCCGCGCGGCGGCGGCGTCGACGCCCTTGAGGCGCGCGCTGAGGCCGACGAAGTCGGCGTAGTCGCGGTTGATGAGGCCGACGAGCTCGGCGCGGAGCGCGGCGAGGTGGGCGCGGAGCTCGGCGGCGAGGCTCTCGAGCGGGACGTAGGAGCGGAGCTCGGCGACGTAGGCGTCCGGGTCGAAGTCGGCGCGGAGGAAGGAGTCGGGCCTGAACCAGGGCGGGTGCGCCTCGATGGGCTCCCCGAAGAGGTCCGTCGCCGGGGCCGGCGGCGGGGGCGCCACGGCGAGATCCGCCATGGCGGCCGGGGGAGGGGAGAGCACTCGGTGCGGCCGCGGGGGAGGTGGAGGAGATGGATCTGCGGCAGCGCGCGCGGCGAATTGAGATCTAGTCAGTGGGAGCCCAAGCCGAGCAGGACGTCTGTGTGCGAGGGAAGGAAGGAAGTGGGGAGGAGTGCTAACGACTCGAACGGTGGTTGACGATTTGGGTGGGCTCGCGCCGCGCCGTTGTTGGATGATGGCAAATGGGTTTGGCCCATACTTTTGTGGGCTAGAAAATGGATCGAGCCAGATCCTCTTGATGGGCCTTATATAGCCTCCAGATGGGTTTTGTTCTCTCAACTGCTAAATGGGCCTTTTAAAAGAAACGGCTGAATGGGCTGCGCGTAGAACTGCTTTCTCTCATCTCAACTAGTAAAAAGGAAAGGGGGACATGTTCTTCACCCATCAAAAGTCAAAATAACACAATGCTTTCTCCACAGTCAAGGAACAGCATGCTTTTTCCACAAAAATGAAAACAGAAATAATAAATAACACACGAAATATATAGCCCTTTTTTTCATCTCCCCTAAAACGACGGAGGCCGAGCTATATAGATAAAGCAAGTCAGGTATTAAATTTACCCGTTTACAATAAACCGCATGTCCACTAACAAAATCCAGACGCAACACACTGCCATAGAGCTCTGTAGGAATCAATTTCCCTTGCATCTATTCCTATCGCACGAAGATTTCGTGCATATTCCTGCAAAAAAATATGAGCAAAGGAGCATGTCAGAGGTCATGCAATGCATTCAATGCACCGTCATGCTTCTGTATAACCACATAATCTGTCAAAAGAAGCTGGTTCTCAATGTGTCAAATAAATCCAAATGAGAATGTGGTTTCATATCTATGAGGATAATTTCTTGTGGCCACATATAGCATCAATACTGTTTACGAGCACAAGGGGCAAAGGGGCAGACAGCAAACCTGAATATCGAGAAATAGCTGCATGCAGATCTTGTCTGTATCGGATATGATGTTATCTGAGGCATCTGTACTAGCCCCAACTCGTCTTTGAGCACCTTGTGCACGTAAACGGTATTGATGCTATATGTTGGCCACAAGAAATTATCCTCATAGATATGAAACCACATTCTCATTTGGATTTATTTGACACATTGAGAACCAGCTTCTTTTGACAGATTATGTGGTTATACAGAAGCATGACGGTGCATTGAATGCATTGCATGACCTCTGACATGCTCCTTTGCTCATATTTTTTTGCAGGAATATGCACGAAATCTTCGTGCGATAGGAATAGACGCAAGGGAAATTGATTCCTACAGAGCTCTATGGCAGTGTGTTGCCCCAAAAGACAAACAAGATAACATTCAGTTTTGATGTAAAGAATGCTGTCAGTATATAAAATTATCGCTATAGATCTCTCAACATGAATAGGTGTGTCTGGTGATCTTTTGGTTTGAAGTATGATCGCATACATAGATAAAGAACTGAATTTTGATGCTGTCATCGTTTCATTCTATCAGGATGGTCGTTTCCATAATTTACAGGGTATAACCCAAAATTGCAGAATGTGTACCAAAACATTATTACAAATGGATAGTGAACTGGCTGACCGGTTGATATTCTTTGATCATGCATTGCTCAAGTTATAATGGCTGTGAAACTCATACAGAGGAACCTAGCAGCCTTCCTAGCCCCAAAGGAAATGCACTACGGGGAAATAAAATAAAGGACGTACCCAGTGCCGTAGGCTTCCCGCACCGTGCGGGGTCTGAGGAAGGGTTGTAATAGCGCACAAACCTTACCCGCACAAATGTGCAGAGGCTGGGGCTTGAACCCGGGACCTTCCGGTTACAGACGGTAGGATGTACTAGTATTTAAGTGGGGTACTTGCTAGTTGAGGCTGGAAGCGCACAAGCACGAGAATAGAAATAGATCCTCCCCCACATGCTCCCAACTTATTCTACGCACAGCTGCATTTTGTGTTGAGCAAAACCACATGAGCCATCTCCGCTGTTGTTTAACGCGTGTGTGCAGCAGGAGTATTTGCCGGCCAGTAATAAAGCTGTGGGTCTTGGGAAGCAAATAAAAATGATTCTCGATCAAAGCTGCGGTATGCTACGACGTTAGTATGTTCGGTGACGAAATAAACAACGCGGCGGCGGCTGACGTATGTGTGTGTAATCGATCAAAGGTAGCAGCACCCGTGCGTGTCGTTCCCTGCAGGGCCGACGCGCTGACGACCCGTTCGCAGCCAGCCAAAGCAGCAGCAAGGCCAACTGTCAGAAGCTTCCTTCCTTTCTTCCGGTAAACCAACCCATACCATTACTACCTGCTTAGCTAGCTGCTATCGCATCGACCTGCCAAAGGAACAACTAACAACGTGTTTATGATTAGAGTCTTTTTTTCGATTGATAAATATAATAGCTAGGCAATCAGCAGCAGCATTAGATCTATTTCTCTTATCACCGCTGCTTTCCTGCTTATGGAAGGCAAGTAGTGACCTGCAATTCAAGGAAAGGTGACGATTCTTCCTGCCGTCGATTAGTCTCAACGTCCAGCCAGGCACCGTCGTCGTTGGCTAGGTCGTCGCCAGGCATTTCTCTCATCGATTGACTGCTGCCAGAACTAGCCATCCTCGTTTGCTGCTGACCGACCATTGCTAGATGCTAATCATCCTCTATTCCTCTGCAAGAAAAGAGGGAGAGATGAGGTAGTTGCATGCACTGCCAGTTGCCACTACTGTCTCGAGTCTTTAACACCTGATGAACAGAAACCTGATGTCCACTTTACCAAGGCCGGTAGCTGGAGCCTTGCCTGAAATACTTGTAAATAATTAGTATCAGCCAGCCGGAGGATTTTTCCCTCTCTTTTTCTACTACAAGCCCCTCCCTAATCAGGGTGTTCTAGGACTCCAACTGTCCCAGCAGCCCCTAAATTTTGACGAGGTGGTGGTATTGCATAATGTGGCTGGGTAGGCTGCTAGGGCCATGTGCAAACAGCTACATGCACCTTCCCCTTTATCTTTCTTTTTTCCTTTGGTGCAGCTGGTATAAGCACTGCACCACTGTATTACAAGAGAACTAGTCCTAAATCGCCAGGAACCCGGCCGGCAAGGAGAAGCAGGGTTGTTTGGCAGAATTAGAGCGAGCTTGATCCAATCCAGCCAAGAATTAAGGCCAGATGAATGAATCGACCGTAGCTAGCTAGCTAGCTAGTCCGCGCGAATTGCATGGTTAGGCATGATTGCCTGGAATTAATTAGTAGTAAGTTGCTGATGTTTCTGCCTGTCGGTCCTGCTGGTCAAATAAATTTTTTATTGAATTATGCTCGAGCTTTCTGAATTTGGCTGGATGATAATGACGAATCGGGCGTGTACGTGTCTGATGATAGCCAGGACTCTGCCTGCTCTCTGTACAGTATCAATGCATGTATCATCTTGCTGGTGTACGTTGAGGTGTCAAATAAAGCTAGCTGCTTCTTTTAGTATCGATCTTTCGCCTTTTTGTTTTTTCCAGCATTCACGGGGAGGCGGCTACCACACACACAACACAGATAGGGATGAAAACAAAAAGGCACATGAATCATCAGACGGAGTAGCTAGCAGTCGTAAGTTGCAAAATAAATAAAGAAGGAGCGTGTGAATTGAAAGCATGGAAGACGATGGATGTGTTTGAGTTGGGTTCATATCATCGTCAGGTTCAGGTCCGTGCACCGACGAACGAATTACCACCGTCAGGCAGTGAGTCGTACTGGGTGGATCCCGGGATTGGCGGCCGGACGACGCGGCAAGGAAGGCCGTTGTTACTATCTGCCCTTTGCGCGGATGACGCCAACATTATTATTCGCAGGCAAATCGATTGAAAGAAAGCGGTTGAATATAATTCTTCTTGAGTAAGTAGACTGATGATGAACGGGGGGACAGAGGGAGAGCAGCAACGACCGCGCACTAGCCCCACGAGCGAGGCTGCCTGCCCCAGCAACCAAACCCCCGCGCCGCGACATTTGTTTCCGTTTGCGTTGATTAATTAGTACGAGTAAAATACTCCCTGCTTCCTTCTTAATCACCCTCTCCCCACTTGTTGTTCTTCTTAAAAGGAAGACAAGCCTCCTCCTCCCTCGCCGACTCTGCAAAACACCCACAGGGGATCGATCGATCCAGCCATCCCATCCACCTCGTCGAGTCGAGTCCCGCGCCACCACACCCAACAAACCAACCAAGCAACGATGAAGGGCGGCGACGTCAGCAGCATTAGCCCGCTGGTCTCCTTCGTCCTCGGCGCCGCCATGGCCACCGTCTGCGTCCTCTTCTTCATGTCCGCCAGCCCCGGGGGCCGCCTCGCCGACATCTCCGCCTTCAGCGGCGGCAACGGCACCGCCACCGCCACGCAGCAGGAGGAGGACCTGCAACTGCCCGCCGCCAACAACCTGCAGGGCGGCAACGGCGGGGTGGCCGCGCCCGCGCCGGTCGAGGTACTTGTTCCCCTTCAATTCCCGCTTGTCTTCCATCTATCCCCCTCGATCAATTCCACCGTCCTCAATCCTGATGAAGCGAACACTATGTCTGATCATCGTCAGACAGATAGACTTCTCCTCAACAAATCACTTGCTACTAGCATCAACCATTTCCGATGATTTTTTTCCTTTTCCAACAACAAATTAACCCCTCCAATTTCGTGAAAAAGAGAATAATGGATATATACACTACGTATATTTTGGGTGATCGCCCAAGGGATCAAATAAATAATATGCACTGCTTCCGCTTCAGGCTGATACTACGTATTTTCCTCCACCGTTGTTTTGTTTCTCGATCATGCTAACAGCTAGCAGCGCCTGTTTGGGGGGTTTTGATTTGAAAAAAAAAACAACAACAACGGAACAATCTTCGTGGGCGGAGCAGGTACATGTTCCTACTACATATTTTTAATTTCAAAAATAGTAGTAAACCCAGTCGAGACTCGAGAGATTCATGCTATCCATCTGTATATTATGTGCTTCAATCATCAAGCAGTTTGTTGAATAGAGAAACGCACGCATAATAATTAATAAACGCAGCAAGGAAGAATCCCCTTTGAACAAGTTACGTCGCGCGCCTGACGGCGACCGGGTAACAAAAGCGTGTGTAGTTTATTGGCCAAAGTCTATATTCCAAAAGCCGGCCCTGTTGCCGCTGCCTAGCTAGAGACCAGCTCACGTCTCTAGGCTAATCCCTTTCGTCCCTCTCCTTGGATGCAGCCTCCTCTTCCTTTCTTTTCTGTATCTCTGTCGCTAACCACTTTCCCGTCTCCCCATGAACCATCCATCACGATTAGTACACTCAATGATTTGTTGCCTTCTTCTCAGTCCACATGTTGTTTGCAGATGACACGAACAAAAAAAAAAGGTTACTAGCGAGCGAGTGAGTCACCACATGGCTTGTTACTAATCCCAGATGGTTCCTCGCAAAAACTTTTGTCCTCTGCTACACTACTACTCCCCACTGCAACTGTCGGCATATATGGCATGCTTTTACTACACCACCACCCGCTGCTGCAACGTGTCCGTCCACGGCCTCCTAGTTCTGACGGGCCCACGTGGCCGGCCTTGGGAAACCGTAGTCCAAGTCGAGTCCCCCATTCCTGATCAACGGCCCATGATCGGCGCGCTCCCACGCCGCTCTGCCTGCCCATTTTCACACTCACGTCTCCTCCTCCTTGTTGTACACAATTCAACAATCAAAGAAAGGCATGGACGCGTTTCTGACCGACGCGCATGAACTACTTTTGTACATGGGATGGGCAGAACAGCGCAAGTACAGCGAGAATGCATGGCTTTCCTCAGTTTGTTTTGCTAACTGCTGGTAGCTGCCAGCAGCATGGCGGCACTGATTGATTGGCTTTCCTGCTTCACTACCTCACCGTATAGTATGTTGTTTTGTATTCTACTAGTAGTACCCACCACCTACCGGATCCACCATAGCAGCAGCTGAGCAGATGCAACTGTTGACGCACCGTACCGTACCTAATGGCGTTGCATACCGTGAACGTGCACAACAGTGCGACCCATGCGCCCAACCACCGCTGATGCACTCCCATTTCGGTAACCTGGCTTTATTCACCTGTCAGATCACATGCCACGCCCACACCACAGCCCAATCCAATAAGCAACGGATTACGTACTACTTCCATGTCTTATCGATCGACATCTTAACAGATCGAATTATTAGTAGCAAGTTTATTTGGTTAATCCTGTCACCCAAAAAATAATTAAACGTGCATCGATCACATTCCGATGATGACTGATCCAGGCACGAGCAAATGATCATCAATAATGACAACAAATCATGGAATAATGCATGCAGGCCCCTTCGCCGTGGGGCGACCTGGAGGATGTGCTGCGCCGTGCGGCGACCAAGGACCGGACGGTGATCATGACGCAGATCAACGCGGCGTGGACGCGCCCGGGCTCCCTGCTGGACCTCTTCTTCGAGAGCTTCCGCAACGGGGAAGGCGGCGTCGCCCGGCTGCTGGACCACCTGGTCATCGTCACCATGGACCCGGCCGCCTACGAGGGGTGCCAGGCCGTGCACAAGCACTGCTACTTCCTCCTCACCTCCAATGGCGTCGACTACAGGTCGGAGAAGATGTTCATGAGCAAGGACTACCTCGAGATGATGTGGGGACGCAACAGGTTCCAGCAGACCGTGCTCGAGCTCGGATACAACTTCCTCTTCACGGTCAGTATATATTATCTTTCTTTGCTTTACTAGCTGTTGTTCAGAATTCAGATTAATAATTCTTCAGTTTCTTCAGTTCAATAATTCGTTGTTGCATACTAGCATGGATGGCACCGTACCTGTCTCGATCCCTGCTGGTAATATAAACGCATGCGCTGCGTCCATATACACGGACGAACGAGCATGTCATGTCGGCGTGTTGATCGAGTTAGTTACGGGGTTCTCATCATCAGCAGTGGTTGTTGAACAATCCGGTCCTGCCTGCCTGATTGGTTAGTTTTGAGGTAGATGCTGCATGCGCTGTTCAGCTTGGACTTTGAAAATGTCTTCCAGCCGCGCATGCAGCAGCGTGATGCATGATTGCTAGCTGTTGAGAGGCGGCTACGCACGAACCTTTCGTTTTGTCACGTTGATTCTTGATCGAGCTGACAGATCATCGATACTACTTGTGAGGAGGCGGCTGGGCCGCTGGCTTCTTTCGAAGATTCCAGCCTTGCAACTAGGTGCCCATACAGACACTTTCTTCTTCTGGACGGCCGCTTGACGGCGATTGGTGGCGCCCGCCGTGACGACCGCGAGTCCGACAGGACGCGTTAAAATTCCTTATGAACATCAGCTGGTCTGGTCGCCGCCCTGACACTTGCAAATCTATCGTTGCCGACGCAAGAAGAATAATCGGAGTAGTTTGTATACATATATTTAGCAGGCCGCCGGGCTACTAGTTTACTGATGGAGAAATTAACTAGCCAATATATTGACGATGAATGAACAATCTATCTTGCTAATACAGTAGCTAGTATTTAGCTGCAGCACTACTTACTTTACTTGATTTGATATAAAAACTAATCAACGAAGTTATATATGATTGATTGGTTGCAGGACGTGGACGTGATGTGGTTCCGCGACCCATTCCGCCACATCTCGATGGCGGCGGACATCGCCATCTCCAGCGACATGTACCTGGGAGACCCCTACAGCCTGCGCAACTTCCCCAACGGCGGCTTCCTGTTCGTGCGGTCGTCGGCCAAGACCATCGACTTCTACCGCGCGTGGCAGCAGGGGCGGTGGCGCTTCTTCGGGAAGCACGAGCAGGACGTGTTCAACCTGATCAAGCACGAGATGGCCGGCAAGCTCGACCTCGCCATCCAGTTCCTCGACACCAAATACATCAGCGGCTTCTGCCAGCTCAGCAAGGACCTCAACAAGATCTGCACGCTCCACGCCAACTGCTGCGTGGGCCTGGGCGCCAAGCTGCACGACCTCCGGGGAGTCCTCGACGTCTGGAAGAACTACACCGCCGGCACGCCCGACGAGCGGCGCGCCGGCAAGTTCCAGTGGAAGCTACCGGGCATCTGCATCCACTGATCGATGATACGATGGATCAATCGATGAGCAGGCTGCCTTGGGAACCTCTGCACTCTGCTAGTTAGAGCTATTCATTCGATCGATCGATCGGCCGGTGCGCTACTGGATCTGTATGTCTGTGCACGGCGAGGCCAATTCCAGCTAGCGCATATGCATTCAGGTGGCTGCTGCCTGGCTGCGCGGTCACATTGTTACTTTTTGTCCATTCTTTCTCTGCTGCTGCTTCTTGGGGGTAAAGTTTAAGGAGATTCGAGAGGGATAGGTTTCATCTTCAGTTCAATAATTCGTTGTTGCATACTAGCATGGATGGCACCGTACCTGTCTCGATCCCTGCTGGTAATATAAACGCATGCGCTGCGTCCATATACACGGACGAACGAGCATGTCATGTCGGCGTGTTGATCGAGTTAGTTACGGGGTTCTCATCATCAGCAGTGGTTGTTGAACAATCCGGTCCTGCCTGCCTGATTGGTTAGTTTTGAGGTAGATGCTGCATGCGCTGTTCAGCTTGGACTTTGAAAATGTCTTCCAGCCGCGCATGCAGCAGCGTGATGCATGATTGCTAGCTGTTGAGAGGCGGCTACGCACGAACCTTTCGTTTTGTCACGTTGATTCTTGATCGAGCTGACAGATCATCGATACTACTTGTGAGGAGGCGGCTGGGCCGCTGGCTTCTTTCGAAGATTCCAGCCTTGCAACTAGGTGCCCATACAGACACTTTCTTCTTCTGGACGGCCGCTTGACGGCGATTGGTGGCGCCCGCCGTGACGACCGCGAGTCCGACAGGACGCGTTAAAATTCCTTATGAACATCAGCTGGTCTGGTCGCCGCCCTGACACTTGCAAATCTATCGTTGCCGACGCAAGAAGAATAATCGGAGTAGTTTGTATACATATATTTAGCAGGCCGCCGGGCTACTAGTTTACTGATGGAGAAATTTACTAGCCAATATATTGACTATGAATGCATAAAATATATCTAGCTAGTACAGTAGCTAGTATTTAGCTGCAGCACTACTTACTTTACTTGATTTGATATATATAAAAACTAATCAACGAAGTTATATATACAATTGGTTGCAGGACGTGGACGTGATGTGGTTCCGCGACCCATTCCGCCACATCTCCATGGCGGCGGACATCGCCATCTCCAGCGACATGTACCTGGGAGACCCCTACAGCCTGCGCAACTTCCCCAACGGCGGCTTCCTGTTCGTGCGGTCGTCGGCCAAGACCATCGACTTCTACCGCGCGTGGCAGCAGGGGCGGTGGCGCTTCTTCGGGAAGCACGAGCAGGACGTGTTCAACCTCATCAAGCACGAGATGGCCGGCAAGCTCGACCTCGCCATCCAGTTCCTCGACACCGCCTACATCAGCGGCTTCTGCCAGCTCAGCAAGGACCTCAACAAGATCTGCACGCTCCACGCCAACTGCTGCGTGGGCCTGGGCGCCAAGCTGCACGACCTCCGGGGAGTCCTCGACGTCTGGAAGAACTACACCGCCGGCACGCCCGACGAGCGGCGCGCCGGCAAGTTCCAGTGGAAGCTACCGGGCATCTGCATCCACTGATCGATGATACGATGGATCAATCGATGAGCAGGCTGCCTTGGGAACCTCTGCACTCTGCTAGTTAGAGCTATTCATTCGATCGATCGATCGGCCGGTGCGCTACTGGATCTGTATGTCTGTGCACGGCGAGGCCAATTCCAGCTAGCGCATATGCATTCAGGTGGCTGCTGCCTGGCTGCGCGGTCACATTGTTACTTTTTGTCCATTCTTTCTCTGCTGCTGCTTCTTGGGGGTAAAGTTTAAGGAGATTCGAGAGGGATAGGTTTCATTCTTTTGATTTGTGGTGGAAGCTAGGTAGAACCGAGAGATGGGTTAAGTTATACTGCTCCTCCTTATGTATGTACACAGCACAGCTTATATATATTAATATATACACATTAAATGTGTATCTTTTGCTCTATCTGCTCCAGTAAAGATGGATTCAACAGCGCCTGTTGATTGAGATCAAATTCATGCTTCTCTTTCTTTTTAGATTCCCATTTAATGCTTCTCTTTATCTTTAGATTTATTAGCAGTGCTTCTCTTTCTTGGTCCATCAGAGCAAAGCTTTGTGCTTGACCAAACTAATATGTCTGCATGCAAATGCAATTCTGCACAGAGATGATGAATGAGTTGCAGTTGCAGGCTCGCACCAAATTCACATGGGCCACAGTTGGAGCCGTCCCCCTGGGCTGGGCTGCCGCCGCCTCCTGGGTCGATGGACAAATCTTATTAAAGCCCAGGTTTCTTGTGGTGGCCCAAAGCTACCCGGATTTGATGGGCTGAGACTATGAGAACGGGGTGGGGCCGTGCGATTTACATGGGCCAGAAGTCCAGAACCAATGCTTCCATACCTTAATGGGCCCAGTTGCAAGATTGTATGAGCTTCCAAACAAAATCAAATCAAAGAGAATTTCAACACATTCACCGACTCAAACAACAACATTGACGATACCACGTGTATCAGAAAAATAAGACAAAGCTGATGATACATCATCGGGAAAAAATTTACTTGTGTACCTAGTCGCCTAATCAAACGCTATGTTGTCAAGCTTTGCCAAATAAGCTTTGACCTGCTTAGGAAATTGATTGAACATGGTGCTTTCTTCATTTGACGTGCTTTGAGCACGGATAGTAAAATTGTCGCACGCGCTAGTCCTCCTGCTGCCTCATCCACGCTCCCCCGAGCCGTTTGCTTCGCCGCCGGCTAAGCGGGATGACGCCGGCCAACTCTTGGTGCTGTTTTCATCCTGCCCCACGCGCTTCGTCCTGTTTGTTTGGTGAGTGGTTGGTGGCTGGTGCTGATTTATTTTAAGAGAAAAATACTGCTGACTTATGGCTGATTTATTCTAAGAGAAAAGTACTGGTGTATGGCGGTTGATAAGCCATACGAACGGGGACGTGGAGGAGGACCATGCCAAACCCTAGCCGGAGTCAGCCGAGGCGGCGCGGGAGCCGCTGGGAAGCCCAGGAGGAAGGACCAACAAGAATACAAGATTGAACGGGCGCTGCTGCCACAAACGTCGCCGTTGGCGACTGGCCGCTCGGGGCCGTGGCCTCCGGTCCCGGAAGCTCAGCGGCGCCTGGATCTTGCAAGCGAGAACCTGGTGATGTGCTCTGCAACCACTTCCACCCCGTGCTGCTGCTCCTCATCAGCATTGGTGAGTGCCTGCTTGGGTCCTGGCTCCTCGTCTCCAATGCCGCACCCGCGATGCCTTTTGGCTGGTGAGCAGCAACCACATTCTCACCCTTTTGGCTGCTTCCTTCGTCAATGATAGCTGTTGAGAGGCGCTGGGCGGCTTCAAAGATTCCAGCCTTGCAACTAGGTGACAAACACGGCGCGGGTGGTGGTGTAACTTTCTTCTTGTGGACGGCGACTGGTGGCGCCGCCGCCGGGACGACCGCCGACTCCGATCGATAATCTAGCTACTACAGTACTTGATATGTATAAAAAACTAACTTTTTCACGAAGCACTAACAATACATATAATAATTGGTTGCAGGACGTTGACGTGATGTGGTTCCGCGACCCATTCCGCCACATCTCCATGGCGGCGGACATCGCCATCTCCAGCGACATGTACCTGGGAGACCCCTACAGCCTGCGCAACTTCCCCAACGGCGGCTTCCTGTTCGTGCGGTCGTCGGCCAAGACCATCGACTTCTACCGCGCGTGGCAGCAGGGGCGGTGGCGCTTCTTCGGGAAGCACGAGCAGGACGTGTTCAACCTGATCAAGCACGAGATGGCCGGCAAGCTCGACCTCGCCATCCAGTTCCTCGACACCGCCTACATCAGCGGCTTCTGCCAGCTCAGCAAGGACCTCAACAAGATCTGCACGCTCCACGCCAACTGCTGCGTCGGGCTGGGAGCCAAGCTGCACGACCTCCGGGGAGTCCTCGACGTCTGGAAGAACTACACCGCCGGCACGCCCGACGAGCGGCGCGCCGGCAAGTTCCAGTGGAAGCTACCGGGCATCTGCATCCACTGATCGATGATACGATGGATCAATCGATGAGCAGGCTGCCTTGGGAACCTCTGCACTCTGCTAGTTAGAGCTATTCATTCGATCGATCGATCGGCCGGTGCGCTACTGGATCTGTATGTCTGTGCACGGCGAGGCCAATTCCAGCTAGCGCATATGCATTCAGGTGGCTGCTGCCTGGCTGCGCGGTCACATTGTTACTTTTTGTCCATTCTTTCTCTGCTGCTGCTTCTTGGGGGGTAAAGTTTAAGGAGATTCAAGAGGGATAGGTTTCATTCTTTTGATTTGTGGTGGAAGCTAGGTAGAACCGAGAGATGGGTTAAGTTATACTGCTCCTCCTTATGTATGTACACAGCACAGCTTATATATATTAATATATACACATTAAATGTGTATCTTTTGCTCTATCTGCTCCAGTAAAGATGGATTCAACAGCGCCTGTTGATTGAGATCAAATTCATGCTTCTCTTTCTTTTTAGATTCCCATTTAATGCTTCTCTTTATCTTTAGATTTATTAGCAGTGCTTCTCTTTCTTGGTCCATCAGAGCAAAGCTTTGTGCTTGACCAAACTAATATGTCTGCATGCAAATGCAATTCTGCACAGAGATGATGAATGAGTTGCAGTTGCAGGCTCGCACCAAATTCACATGGGCCACAGTTGGAGCCGTCCCCCTGGGCTGGGCTGCCGCCGCCTCCTGGGTCGATGGACAAATCTTATTAAAGCCCAGGTTTCTTGTGGTGGCCCAAAGCTACCCGGATTTGATGGGCTGAGACTATGAGAACGGGGTGGGGCCGTGCGATTTACATGGGCCAGAAGTCCAGAACCAATGCTTCCATACCTTAATGGGCCCAGTTGCAAGATTGTATGAGCTTCCAAACAAAATCAAATCAAAGAGAATTTCAACACATTCACCGACTCAAACAACAACATTGACGATACCACGTGTATCAGAAAAATAAGACAAAGCTGATGATACATCATCGGGAAAAAATTTACTTGTGTACCTAGTCGCCTAATCAAACGCTATGTTGTCAAGCTTTGCCAAATAAGCTTTGACCTGCTTAGGAAATTGAATGAACATGGTGCTTTGAGCACGGATAGTTAGTTGTCGCTAGTCCTACCACCGATCACCTAACCTAAATTATGGCGACGTCAGCGTCCATCACATATCAATTAATTAATCCTAGCTAGTAGGAATAGTATTTTTCATGGAACAGTATAGTAGGGTATACGTGGATCCAGTGGAGATGGAGAACATGAGAAGCCGCCCTGTGGAACATGGCAGGCATGGGTCGGAGTAGCCGAGCTGGACTTTCATCTTATTAAAAGCTGTGCTTTGCATGATGGAACTGGAGAAGTGTCACTCAAAGAGCACGTATGCAGCAGCTCTGAGTCACTGTTAACTAAAACACGTCATACACTACATAATATGATTGGATCTTTGTTCCCTGTACTATCACTTACTCGTTAAGTACTAGTACTGTTTCGAGAACAACGCCTTATTTCACAATCTGAATTCCGGTTCAGAAAGGTGCACTGCTTTCAGTCTAAAAGAAGAAGAAAACACACTGCTTCCGTATCAAGAATTCAAGACTGGCGTGGAATTCCTGCTTTAATTTGCACGCAGCACCGCCGAGCAAGGACAAGAGCGAAATTGGTGAAAGGGCACAAGTCGATCTGTGTTCCCTGTTTGGCGGTAAACAAAGACAAACGGCGATAGCTGATTATTGAGTGAGCATATATGCAAGAGCGATTTGCGACCTAACCAGATGTTGATGCTAGTATATATTTATTTTTTAAAAAATGTGTTTGGTGGCAGCTGATGAGTTGGGCTAGCAGATCGATCATAAATACTAGCAGCTGCATCTTTGCTTACTATTCGTTTTTTTGGGGGAACTTCTTTGCTTACTATTCTTGTCGTGAGACGATGTGTACGCCCGGCCGGCTTTATGCGTGATTCTCTTTGAGTAGTCCAGTGTACGTCAGTAATATGTCGTTGCAAACACTGCGTGCACTAAGCCCTTAATTCATGCATGCTTGGTATTGAGCAATACGATCAGTACAAATCTGACCGACGGCTAGCTGGACTACGGTGTGACACACAGTTCCCTTGAGAAATGGTTTACTTCACCATTAACTTGACAGAAGGGAGCTACACACCATGTGATACGGCTGAAAAAAAGTCTGTCCATAGTCGTGACGCGTGACACTATCTCGATCAAGTACAACTGATGACATGATATGGAGTGACCTAACATGTTGGGCTAGTAACGATCCATCATATGATAAGCATATATGACACTTATTTCCAGCTAGCTTATTAGCTGCTCGATCCGGCTCCTACATTAGCAGCATGCATTACATCAGTGGTGGTAGGGTGCTGGAACAGTGGAACATGTAACTAGAAAGAAGATTCTCCAAGCTAGCGCTGTACGACGTACTGGCCGGATCTGCATAATTCATTGATGATGGAGCAGCCAAAGTACATGCTGCACTGATGGGCATGTGCTAGCTGAACCTTCTGTTCCTGTACGTTTTGTATGCACCAGCTAACACCCCGCCGCCACGTAGCACCTGTCCATGTCATAGTTGGTGGGTTAGCAAATGAGCAATAGTCTTCAATGATACTAGTACCGCCGAAAAGCTAAATCATATGAAACTAATTAAGAAGAAACGACGAGATATATGGTGATCTAATATGCTGATGCACGATGTACGTATATGATATATACGCAGTTTATTTTGTCATGTATCTTGGTTGACTCAACACTTGTCCTCTGGACAGCCCACTGATTCTTGTGGTTGCACGAGTTACCTTGGTTAGTTGTTAGTAATAATAGAAAAATTTCTTGAATCCTTCTACAACCCGGAGTGCTACTAGTTAGCTGGCTAGCTGCCGCCGCCCCAGACGACTGGTGTCCTAGCTCATATCTGCAAAATTCCAAGGAGTGAGACTGCCCGGCCCGGCCGTTCAATTCTATTCTCACCCACATCGATGGGCGCATCTCTCGCTCTACACTACACTAGTGTGAGCAGTGTGTCCACGTTTCTAGAATTCTAGGGCGGTGTTCACTTCCTTGAAAAGAGGGATGAAAATTTGGTAAAAATGCTACATCGGACACGGTAGCACACTGTAACACTTTTCGTTTGTTTGTGGTAAACATTGTCCTACCATGACCTAACTAGGCTTAAAAGATTTGTCTCGTCGTGTATATCAAAACTATGCAGTTAGTTTTTTTATTTACCTACGTTTAGTGCTCTATGCATGAGAAAAGAGATTTGATGTGACAGTGAATAGTGAAGTTTGGAGAGAGAAAGTCTAGGAGATCTTTGGAAGTGAACACCGCCTGGGTTTGCACACACACTACTTGGCGAGCTACCCGTAGTACACGGCCAGTGCAGACTAATATACTAGCAAGTTTTTTTTTAGTATGGCAATGGGCAACCTTTGGACTTGGACACAGGTACCAGTTCTCCGGCGACTGGAGCCGCGCTAAGCGGATCCGATCCCTACCAAATTAAACGTGGCTTTTTAATTTGTCAAGTGCTGTAGCGATGGATGGATCCAAATTACAATTCAGAGGAGAGGATCATCGAATTCCAAGCACACCGGACGGACGTTTTCATCCGGCCTCGCTCGGTCTAAACAGGGAAGATGCATGGTTACCTAGACGCAGTGAACTAGTGAAGTACTATAAAGAGACCGGCCTCTCGGGGAAATTGGCCGATCGAGCACACCTTCCGATCCGCCGGTTACGCAAACGTCAGCGTCATGGCAGTTTAATATCTGAAGCGTTCGGGTATAGGTCATCGTTCCCGATTGAGCTTTTTTATGGTGTGCCATACTAGCCTTAAAAAGGACTAGTATGTAAAGATCGGAGGACTAGTATGTAAAGATCGGAGGACTAGTATGTAAAGATCGGACGGACCAGATTAATTGTATACTACCGTAACTGTTTTAGTAGTATGGATAGTATGAACTCAGTAGTATAGCTAGTATAAGGGTACTATAGGAAAAAAATAAAATGGCAGATATGTAAGTTTGACATATATGTTTGGAATGGCAAATATGTAATTATGGCATATTTTTTTTGGATCCGGCAGCTCGGACGGGCGAGACAGCACGGGTCCGGCCGCCTGGAAATTTTTTTAGAAGGGATTTTTTTTTTATGTTACCATAATACCTCTATCAGTATCTAGTTTATACTATCATACTATCAGGTGCTAGTATGGCACACCGTAAAAAAGCTCTCCTGATTAGCCGTCGATGACGGGAGCAGCAGAGAATACCACTACAACTTGGAGCATGCATGTGCATACTGCATCCGTCCACCCATGGCACCAACTCTCAAGTCGTATATCTCCATCAATCACACGCTGAGAATTGCTGATACGATATGTATACATACAGTACACACACTACCCCCGGCCCTACAAAAAAAAACATTATATGGCATGTCCTTGCGTTGTACACTGATACTGATATAGCACCAGCAGTGTTCATCACTAGCTGTACATACAGAGGGGAAGAAGCTTCCAAAGCATGCCGTTTTGTAATCCCCAGCTCATTGTCAATGGCCATGCATTTCGTCAAATATTTCTTGTGCACGTCACAGCACACAGTTATAAATGGTGCGTTCTGGAGCAGTATAGCTAGCTGCCCGGCCTGCCGCCACGTATGACTGCAAATTCCAAGAGGTGAGACTTTACAGTATTTGTGAAACCGCCCGGCCGGCCCTGCTTGTACTCTTACTCTACTTAAGGCCGGCCCACATGGATCTCTCCCTCCCTCTACACATACTACACTAGCGCGCGTGGGGGTGGGGAGTGTTATTAGTAGTGTACATGTCCACGCCTCCTCTACCTGCACACCGCACGCTACGCCGGCGAGCTAGCAGTACTCTTAAGGTCGGCCGTCGGCACAGGCTGTACACAGTGTACTACGAGCGAGTAAAGCCAGCCGGCCAGCCGGCGGCGCTCCTTAAACGGCGAGATGGCGAAGGCGGTCGTCGTGGAGGCCGCGGGGCGGCAGGCGGCGTCCTTCGTGCTGGGCTGCGTGGCCGCGCTCACCGTCGTGCTGCTCCTGCAGCGCAGCCCCGACGAGCTCACCCGTCCCGCCGGCGCGCCCGTCCAGTTCTTCGGGTGGAGATCGTCGTCGTCAGGGTCATCGTCATCAACTGCGGCAGCAGCAGGTCCGCCGCCGGCGGTGATCATGGCAGCTGATGATCAGGCTAACGCCACAAAGCAGCCTCCTGCCGCAGCTGGCCCTACTGCCACCGCCGATGATGATCCACGCCGCCGCCGCCGCACTCCGGCCAGTCCCGCCCATCGCGAACAACAGGTTGGTTGTTTGGTTGGTGTTGGTTCCTCGATTTTATTTTTCCTTCCTTCTTCTTCTTCTTCTTCGTTTAGCAACCAAACCGTTCGATCCCTGTGTTCATCGTCGTTGACATGGGCCGGAACGGGCAAGGCGGTGCATAATTGGTCTCGGGAAGGACGACGGCGCTGCGTGCCTGATGATCCACTGCATCTCACTCCAGCGTTGCAACTTTACCGCCTAGCTGCTGCTGCTTTATTCTAGTTGCTAGCTGCCATCTCAAGTCTAGGATTTATTTTTCTTTTCTTTTTCTTCCCTCCCCAAAAAAAGAGAATACAGTCTCAGGCCCATACATACATCGTACGAACAAGAGACAGAGCCCATACGCCATACCACAGCACCGTACGACGTAGTAATAATTCAGTAGCAATAATACAATAATTAAGTAACTGACACTATGACAGCAGGGCGGCGTTGCCGACGACACCAAGGAGGACGAGGAGGAAGAGGATGAGTTCCGTGGGCTCGGCGCCGTGGTGGCGCGCGCGGCGACGGCGGACGACCGGACGGTGATCATCACGTGCGTGAACCACGCGTGGGCGGCGCCGGGGTCGCTGCTGGACCTCTTCCTCGAGAGCTTCCGCGCCGGCGAGGGCATCGCGCACCTGCTGGACCACGTCCTCATCGTCGCCATGGACCCGACGGCCATGGCGCGCTGCCAAACCCTCCACCCGCACTGCTACCTCTACACCATGCCCGGCATCGACTTCTCCTCCGCCAAGTTCTTCCTCTCCAAGGAGTACCTCGAGCTCGTCTGGAGCAAGCTCAAGCTCCAGCGCCGCGTGCTCCAGCTCGGATACAACTTCCTCTTCACTGTAAGCATCATCGATCAGTTCATGCATATATATATATATGTCCATTACTACTGATGACATGACGACAAATCGATCGATCGATATGCTGATCAGGACGTTGACATCCTGTGGTTCCGGAACCCGTTCAAGCACGTGACGGCGTACGCGGACATGAGCATCTCCAGCGACGCCTTCTTCGGCGACCCTGACAACATCGACAACTTCCCCAACACGGGCTTCTTCCACGTCAAGCCCAACAACCGGACGATCGCCATGACCAAGGCGTGGCACGAGGCCAGGGAGAGGTACCCGGGCCTGAACGAGCAGCCGGTGTTCAACGCCATCAAGAAGGGGCTCGTCAGGGACCTCGGCCTCAGGGTGCAGTACATAGACCCGGCCTTCATGGGCGGCTTCTGCAGCTATGGCAAGGACCTCCGCAGGATCTGCACCATGCACGCCAACTGCTGCGTCGGCCTGGGGAACAAGCTCAGGGACCTCAGGACGCTGCTTGGAGACTGGAACAACTACACCAGGATGCCGCCTTGGATCAGGCACAAAGCCAACTGGACCGTCCCCGGAGCATGCATCCACTGATCGATCCTCCATAGATGCTTTGCTTTGCCTCTTCATCATCATCAAACTCATCCATCATCGTCGTACAGCGCGCCCCGGCTCATCAGTTGCACGCACTTAATTAGTACGGCTTTTATTTGTTGATTGATTGCGGATCGATGGATTGATTCTTTCTTTCGAATTTGCTGTATACAGATCCAGAGAGTGCTCATATAGAGTGACGCCCTTTACAGTATACCGGCAGCAAAGTATCTGTACACACTTACTTTATTTGTCAAGTACAATACCCTGAATGTCTGAACGTCTTAATAACAGATAGTCAGACAAGGGGACAAATCTGATTTGTCCTGACTAGAGCTACATCAATGTATCGATGTCAGTAAGTAGCCCAGTTGAAACAAAAAGAAAAATGATTCCACGAAGGGTATTGACAGAAATTCACAAAAAAAAACATGGAAGTTGAAGAATATAAAGCTAGCACATCATAAACGCCGAGTACAAGAAAGTTTAACTAACAGCATGTAGAAGATCTCAACAGATTTGAGATCATGATCCTACCTATCCGATTTTGCCAGATACTACATGCTACAGCAAGCAAGCCAATCGGATTTTGCCGTATATGCATGGTCAACTATCTTGTTTAACACATGACGCTAGTTTAATTTTCTGTATATATTGTGTCGCATCTTGTTTTTGTGCGTGGCGGCTCATATTAGTGCCGATATTTATTTAAAAAAATCATGAGTAAATTGCATTTACCATACAACAACTTGTCAGGTGGGTGCAAATTGGTCCAGGAACTTATAAAATGCTCTATTTAGTGCAATAACTTGACAGGTGGGTGCAAATTAACCCAACAACTTATAAAAATACTTAATTTAGTATAATAATTTGGTAAATCAGTATATTTGTTGTCTAAACTTTATAACAACAATATATTAACCATAGTAGATGGACCTATGAATAATTTTTATATTTTTTCTATTAGGTTGTTGATTCTCAACTTTGTACAACTTATTTATTCATTAGTCCAAATGCAATCATATTATAAAATAGCACCATTAGAATTATAGAAAGACTGAAGTCCATGAGAGAGACTTTGGAACCTTTTTTTTTTGCTTTGACTCATTTATTCAACAATTCTATAGAAAGCAAGCTTTTTTATGTCCTTTTAGGTCTTTTTCCCTTTCTAAATAAGCATAGAAGGCTTTAAAAATATTTTTGCCAAGTTACTAAAACATCCTATTAGTATGTATCAGCATATTATTTTTTTAGTTGAATAATGAATATAATCAGGTGAACCCATCAATATTGAATATGAAATTAAATATTATTAATCAAAATTAAATTACTTTATCAAAATAATTAATTTGAGGACATAATATTAGTTTTCTAAATATTAAAGGTTCTTATTTTACCTAAATACATTGCCACTGCAACACGAATGTCAATGTCCAAATAATATGTAGTAATTGGTTTTGACGTGAATTCAATATACATTCTATTATGACTCGGTGTTAGAAAATACGTTGTTGATATAACATTTGAACTGCGGATGTACCAGTTTACCAAGTTATTATACTAAAATGACTATTTTACGAGTTGTTGGACCAATTTGCACTCAGTCGTCAAGTTATTACACTAAATTAAGTATTTTACAAGATGTTGTATCAATTTGCACCCACCTGTCAAGTTGTTGCATGTTGGTGCAATTTACTCAAAAATCAATAACAGATATCATCTCTATGGGCTTTTGTGCGTCTGTGCAGGGAGGCCCTGAACCGTATGGGCTGGGCCTAAATATACGAGGGTCACAAATATAATCTCTATGGCCCACGTGCTCCCCTGTCTCGGCGGCCAGCAGCAGCAGCAGCAGCTAACCTTCTTGTTTCTGTCTGCGGGCAGCGCCATTGTCGCTAATGATAAAGCGATAAACCCCCTGCCTGTCTACCTCTACCACGCTAGCGTCGCCGTCGCCGTCGGCGGCCGCGGTTTCGCCCCCACCCTCTCTCCCCTACTCGCCTCCGCCGCTGCGGAGCTTCTGGCCTCCGACTGGTTTCCTCTCTGGTTGGTAAGCAAACCCTACTCGTTCGTTTGGATGGAATTTTTTTTGGAGAAGAAACTACTAGATTGCAGCGGTTTGTTTGCTGCTGCCACCCGCTGCTCAGTTTATGTACCAATTTGTTTTGGGCTTATTCAATTGAATCCCCATTGCCCTTCCTCAGTTAAGCCGTCCGCCTCTGGAGTCAAGTCAGAGTCAGACATGGGGGGAGAAGCGGGACAGGAGAAGTCGTTCAATTTCCTCCAGGTTTTGCTCGGTGCGTCAATCTCTCTCTTAGTATTACCAGCTCCGTTTTGTTGGGTCACTTCTAGCTCCGCGGTGCAGGCGGACAGCTGAATAAATTTTGTTGGTTCTCGTGGTTACTGGAGTGAGCTAGGAAGTTGCAAGCTCCTTGATGAAATCTGTTCGGTCACACATAATTCATGCTGGAATTCAACTTCTGGATGCCAAATGAATTGTATAAGCACCCTAGCTAATAGAGTTAGTGTTTTTGGGCATTCCCGTTGTTTAGGCAGTGTCATGAGTGTGCTGAATTTAACCTGTTAATCCTGTTGTTCTGAGACACTTAGCAAGTTACTTTCTGGAAAACCTGGTTATGGCCGGAGGGTTTGTGTGCTCATATCTTAGGCCCTGGGCTGCAAATGCTACCATAGGGCTTACCCAGCCATTGCTCACATTTGTTCAATACAATGTGCCTGATGCTTTGTGACACTTTTTTCTTCTCCTAATACAAAGTTGGCAATTCTTCCTCTTGCCGTCCTTTTTAAACAAAACTTGGAAAATCGCTAACCTTTCCTCTTGTATAATGTTTTCTCTCCAGAGGGTAGCATAGCTGGAGGAACAGCTGGTGTTGTTGTGGAAACAGCCCTGTACCCTATTGATACTATAAAGACCAGGCTTCAGGTCAGTTTGTTTTTTACCCCACATGCCTGTTCTGTTAATAAAACATTTTCAGAAAACAAAGAGCAGTGACGTGCTTTGTCATACAGAATTCTTTCGAAAGTGTGCCTCTCATTCCGCTCATGCTTAAACCAATGTCTCTCTACTTTTGCAATTTACTATCTTGTCCTTTTAGATTCCTAGATGAATCCATTTCTTTCCGCTCATTGTTTACCACCATATTACAGTTGCAACAAGTACATGGTATCTGAAGGTTGTGGTTTCTGCAGGCTGCTCGAGGTGGAAGCCGAATTGAATGGAAAGGCTTGTATTCTGGATTAGCTGGAAATCTCGCTGGCGTTCTCCCGTGAGTACATGATATCTCTTTGTCAAATTGCATCTGTTAGTTATCTTGCACAGGATGCTTGTTTTCCTAAAAGCAATTTTAATCTACAAGATGGTAACCTATTATGCTCCTACCTCAAAGCATCACCGCATTTTGTTGGATTCAGTATTGAAGTAATAATATGTAATAGTTCATTATTTGAGGTGGTTATTGTTCTCCTTTCATATTCAATTAGCCAATCGATTGTTGTTTTACCTCTATCTGACTGCCATCAATTCTTCTAACAAATCAGATCCTTTGGATTAACATTTTGTGGGACACCAAGATTGTTGCCAAACAAGGATTTAAAGGACTCTATGCTGTATGTATATTCTGGCATTCTTATTTGGTGAACAATCTTTCAAGCTGTAATATTTACTTTGGTTTGAAGAATGAACGACTGTTGATTTAATGTGTTGATTTTATGCCGACTTAAATAAATCTCGCAACATTTACCATTATAATTTCTTTTGATATACAGGGTTATGGTTCCTTTCTGCTTCGAGATCTTCCATTCGATGCTATTCAATTCTGCATATATGAGCAACTTCGAATTGGTTACAAACTTGTGGTACACCTCTATCATTACTGTGACTACTAATTTATTTTCTCACGTCTGTCAAACTACTAGTGAAAAATCCATTCAAGGCTTGAAACCACTTACAGTATTACAATAAGGTTTAGCACTCATAAGTTGCTTCATGTGTTGCAAGTTCCTTGATGAAATCTGTTCGGTCACACATCATTCATACTAGTAACATTTTGTAG
>OAMR01000089.1:2730019-2745660 GCA_900205405.1 Echinochloa crus-galli
CCGAATTGAATGGAAAGGCTTGTATTCTGGATTAGCTGGAAATCTCGCTGGCGTTCTCCCGTGAGTACATGATATCTCTTCGTCAAATTGCATCTGTTATTATATTTATATTGCACATGATGCTTGTTTTCCTAAAAGCAATTTCAAGCTACAAGATGTTAACCAATTATGGCCCTACCTCACAGCATCACCGCGTTTTGTTGGATTCATTATTGAAGTAATAATATGTAATAGTTCATGATTTGATGCAGTTATTGTCCTCCTTTCATATTCATCAGCAAATCAAGTATTATTTTACCTCTAACTGACTGCCATCCACACTTCTAACAAATCAGATCCTGTGGATTAACATTTTGTGAGACACAATGAGATGAATTACCTTGATCCTATCTGTTATTTTCTTAGCCTAATCTGAAATTTCTCACCACAGGGCCTCTGCGATATTTGTTGGAGTGTATGAACCAACTAAAAGAAAACTACTGGAGACATTTCCTGAAAATTTGAGTGCTGTTGCCCATTTTGTAAGTTAGCACAGTCAAGGCTTGTTGCACGATTTTGCTGGTACTTTTTATACCTGCAAATCTATTTATGGCATTTTAGTTTTTAAACTACCAGGAATGTTATTTTCTGTCTTCTCCATGAATGCATAGTCTCTACTACAGCATATTGATTTATATTGGCCATGTCTTTTAAACGTAATTGCTACAGACTGCAGGGGCAATTGGAGGTATTGCTGCTTCCCTAGTTCGCGTCCCTACAGAGGTCTGTAATTTTATATTTCTCTGCCACAGTTAGTGTTGTACTGTATTCAAAATTAGGTCTCATTTCATTCAGGTGGTCAAACAAAGAATGCAAACTGGCCAATTCAAGTCAGCGCCCGATGCCGTTCGCCTCATTGTTGCTAAACAAGGATTTAAAGGACTCTATGCTGTATGTATATTCTGGCATTCTTATTTGGTGAACAATCTTTCAGGCTGTAATATTAACTTTTATTTGAAGAATAAACGACTGTTGATTTGATGTGTTGATTTTATGCCAACTTAAATAAATCTTGCAATATTTCCCATTATAATTTCTTTTGATATACAGGGTTATGGTTCCTTTCTGCTTCGAGATCTTCCATTCGATGCTATTCAATTCTGCATATATGAGCAACTTCGAATTGGTTACAAACTTGTGGTACGCCTCACTCATTACTGTGACTACTAATTTATTTTTCTCACGTCTGTCAAACTACTAGTGAAAAATCCATTCAAGGCTTGAAACCACTTACAGTCTTACAATAAGATTTAGCACGCATAAGTTGCTGCATGCTGTCCCTGGATGATTTTGTTTAGTAGTGTTAAATTTCGTGCTATGATCAGTATTTGCTTATCTCCTGAGTCCTGACGTTAATACATCATTCAGATGTGGTTTGACATGCCACTGTATTTTCATCAGAATCTGTTCACGTGTTTTTGAAACTGAATGACAACTATTTAGTAGTCTTCACTAGAAATTGTTGTGACCAAGGTGCCGCAAAAACTGTAACTTGAATTTTTGATAATTTTTTGTATGTATTGTATTTCTTTTGTCAAATGTTAATACACCATATAGGTGTGAGTTGGTATGCTGCTGTATTTCCATTAACATCTGTTCATGTGCTTTTAGGACTGAATAACTTGATTGGTCGTTCATATTATGTAGTCTTCACTATTATGTAGTCTTCACTACGCAGCAATTGCTGTAAAACATTGTCCAACATAAACTGCAACTGAAGCTTTTGAGAAGTCTTTGTGCTTTATCATATTTATTTATTCACAATGTATCCAGGCGAAAAGGGAGTTGAATGATCCAGAGAATGCACTTATTGGTGCTTTTGCTGGTATAACTACATTCTCAGTCTAATGTTTTTGGTTCTCATACTTTTTTCCCTAGTATCTGGTTGTCCTACCTTGGATTCTTCTATTTCCTCTTTCTGATCGAATCCCTTCCCTCTATACTCTATATTCAAATTTTTGCCAGGCGCCATTACTGGAGCTATAACAACGCCCCTTGATGTCATGAAGACAAGACTGATGGTTCAGGTGAGTATATGTAACTGCAACAAAACTTACCACTTAGATATCCCAACCTGCACTAAGAACCATTTCTGTATTTGCAGGGACAAGGAACTCAGTACTCTGGAATTGTAAGTTGTGCTCAGACAATCCTGAGAGAGGAAGGCCCTAGGGCTTTCTTGAAGGTAAAAGTGCCACCTGCACTGCATGAACAGCTTCAATTCTTTTAAACAAAAAACAAACACTAGATTACCCAATGCGAGCTGGGTGCTTTTGGACTACATTTTGGCCAAGCATATGATGCACCACACGATACAGTGATCTTTTTAGCTTGCTGCATTCTGTTGCGTTGGTGCTCTCTTGTGTTACTTGTCTGCTCCCAGGATTGGCTATCAATTGGCAGCGATGCTTATTTCCATTTGCCTCTCGTGTCTGGAGTTGTTGAAATCCGTTTGCTCTTGCGTGGCCGATCTGATTCTGTTGGGACATGGCAGGGTATTGAGCCACGAGTGCTGTGGATTGGCATCGGTGGGTCCATCTTCTTTGGTGTGCTGGAGAAAACCAAGTCGATGCTAACTGAGAGGAGCCGCCGCGAAGCCGTCAAGGACGAATGAGTGAAGATAGGTTGATTGATTTATGTTGCAATCTCAATTGTGTATCTTATGTAACTAGATATTAAAA
The DNA here is from genome assembly GCA_900205405.1 of Echinochloa crus-galli. Taxonomy (NCBI): domain Eukaryota; kingdom Viridiplantae; phylum Streptophyta; class Magnoliopsida; order Poales; family Poaceae; genus Echinochloa; species Echinochloa crus-galli. The sequence goes on from OAMR01000089.1 coordinate 2,732,740, forward strand.
ATAAAACATTTTATTTGGTTCGTACTGTAACATGTTTTTTTTAAAAAAAACACTTGGTTCATAAATTAATCATCATAACATAGCATTGTTGGTTTCATTTTTGAGGCATGAAAATATGCCCTCGGTGGCCCCTCGGTTGATTTCAAAGAATGTGAAATCGTGAATGGGGAACACGCAGTCAATGAGCTACATTAGGCCCAGCAGGCTGGCGTTCGTGGGCTTTAGTATTCATAATATATCTTGGCTTCCCTACGAAAGACAAGATCGAGTTTAGCAGATCACGTGAAGACAAGACAAGAGTTCACCAAAACAGGAAACAAAAGTATAATAAGAAATCTAAAGTACAAATACAAGACAAAGGTCCAAATTATTGAAGATAAAATAGTCGTTACAAGTGATACATGGATCAGCAGAGAAGACGCACAACCGCAAATTAAAGCGCGAGAAAACATTATTGCAGCTAGCAGCACATGAGCTGAGTGAGAGCCTGTCATGCATGGTGGTCGATCTCCCTCTCTCACTCTCACTCTATATATATAATTTAATTAATTGGCGGCGGAGGTGGCCGGGTAGAGGTGTGCCGGCAGCCTGGGCTCGGCGTGCAGCAGCAGCGGCGTGGCCATGAAGGTGTCGTGCTTGCCCTCGCTGAGGTCGACGGCGGCCACCCCGGGGGGCTTGCTCCACGTGAACCCCTGCAGGAGCCTCCCGAAGAGCATGATGCACATGGCGGTGCCGAGCGAGGCGGCGCCGACTCCTCCACCAGCCGGTCGCGCCCCACCACGGCGTCCAGCTCCGCCACCGCCTTCGCCATCAGCTCCGGGCAGTTCACCATCTCCGCCAGCGCCCACTCCACCGCGTTCGAAGGGTTGTCCACCGCCGCAAAAGTGATGTCCTGCATGTAGTGCATTGCATTGCATATGTCGTCATATATTTGTCAAACATTTTATGTTGTTACTGTATGTATGTATTTGCATTGCATGAATGCATGCAGCGCCTAATAGTACGATCCATATTCGCCTGACTGGTGGCCGGTCGCTGGTGCTGATTTGTGCTGAGAGAAAAATACAGTTAGCTGGCTGCTGATAAGCCAAGCGAAGAGAAATCGGCACCTGTGACTGTGCCTTGACCTCCTCGATGGTCAGCAGCGGGTTGCCCTGGGCGTCCTTGAGGGTGATGAGCACGTCGAGGAAGTCCTCCATCTCCTGCCGCTGGCCGCTCTTCCACTGCCTCCAGCGGTCGTCGATGACCGTGTCGTGCAGCCGGTTCACCGTCTCGTTGGCCTCCTTTACCATCTTCTCGTGGCCGTCGAGGTCGAGCCCCAGCAGCCATGGCAGGTAGTCGGAGACGCAGAAGGCGTAGAGGAGGCCCAGGGAGGTGAACACGGCGTCCATGTGCTGCACCTCCAGCGGCCCCGGCCCGCCGTCCGGCTGCGCCTCGCCGAAGTAGCGCCTGTTGAACACCAGCCGCCGGATCACGTTGCCGCAGTAGTGCCTCGCGACGTGCCGGACGTCGACGGCAGCGCCGGCGGCGCTACCGGCGACGAGGTTGTAGACCCAGCGCGTGAGGTTGTTGGCCTCGTCGGCGCGCTTGTCGTGGAGCCACTTGTGGCGGGAGGGGCAGATGATCTCGGAGGTGAGGACGCGGCGCATCTTCTTCCACTGGTCGCCGTAGGGCGAGAGCACGGCGTTCCGGTAGCCGCCGCTGAAGGTCTTGGAGGCGAAGGTGAGCGGGCGGGAGACGAAGTTGGCGTCCTGCTTCTTGAGCACCTCCTGCGCGATCCTGGGGCAGGTGATGGCCACCACGTGGACGCCGCCGAGCTTGACGCAGGCGATGTCGGTGCCCATCTCCTTCATCATCAGGTGGATCCACCGGAACGCCGGCTTGTTCACCAGCATCTCCGGCAGGTTGCCGACCACGGGCCAGGGGACGGGGCCCGGCGGGAGCGGCGCCGCAATTCTTGCGTAGATGCATGGATGAGTGCACAAATCAAGGTATAGTTGAGAGATGTCTGGCCTCATTTTTCCTGTTGTGATCGATTTTTTTATCCATAACCATAATCTCTTTTTGATGCATGCAGATCGGGATTAGAGAGTAATTATTCCCATCGATTTTTGTAAATATTCCACTGCCAGTTCCATCTAATGATGTGACCTGGAAGTAATTCGTGTCTGATGGTCTCGAGCCTAGCTACAGTCGTCTCTGCAATGCGTGTAGCTAGTTGCTCATGCGACAGCACACGTATCAGCCAGCGGCGTTGTTTCATCTGAGGCCCTGGGCGTCCTTGAGCGTGATGAGCACGTCGAGGAAGTCCTCCATCTCCTGCCTCTGGCCGCTCTTCCACTGCCTCCACCGGTCGTCGATGACCGTGTCGTGCAGCCGGTTCACCGTCTCGTTGGCCTCCTTCACCATCTTCTCGTGGCCGTCGAGGTCGAGCCCCAGCAGCCATGGCAGGTAGTCGGAGACGCAGAAGGCGTAGAGGAGGCCCAGGGAGGTGAACACGGCGTCCATGTGCTGCACCTCCAGCGGCCCCGGCCCGCCGTCCGGCTGCGCCTCGCCGAAGTAGCGCCTGTTGAACACCAGCCGCCGGATCACGTTGCCGCAGTAGTGCCTCGCGACGTGCCGGACGTCGACGGCAGCGCCGGCGGCGCTACCGGCGACGAGGTTGTAGACCCAGCGCGTGAGGCTGTCGGCCTCGTCGGCGCGCTTGTCGTGGAGCCACTTGTGGCGGGACGGGCAGATGATCTCGGAGGTGAGGACGCGGCGCATCTTCTTCCACTGGTCGCCGTAGGGCGAGAGCACGGCGTTCCGGTAGCCGCCGCTGAAGGTCTTGGAGGCGAAGGTGAGCGGGCGGGAGACGAAGTTGGCGTCCTGCTTCTTGAGCACCTCCTGCGCGATCCTGGGGCAGGTGATGGCCACCACGTGGACGCCGCCGAGCTTGACGCAGGCGATGTCGGTGCCCATCTCCTTCATCATCAGGTGGATCCACCGGAACGCCGGCTTGTTCACCAGCATCTCCGGCAGGTTGCCGACCACGGGCCAGGGGACGGGGCCCGGCGGGAGCGGCGCCGCCGGCGTGCTCTGGTGGTGGCTGCTGCTACGTGCAGCAGCTGGCCGGAGGAGGGCACGGGCGACGTAGACGATGAGCGGCAGCGCGAGCAGCAGCAGCTTGAGGATGCCCGGCACCGAGGAGGAGGCGGCGGCAGCCTCCACTGCCGCCTGCTCCATTGACATGTTTCGATCCATTATCAGTAGCAGCTACGAGTAGCAGGTCAATATATGCAAATGCAATGCAAGGGTCAGAATGTGTGTGATCGATCAGAGCGAGCGGGCGAGCAGTGATCGATCGCGACGATCGATGAGCAGCTCGATCTTGGCTAGCCAAGAGCTAGAGCTAGAGCTAGAGCTCGATCACTCGCTCACTCGATGAGAGCTGTGTGTGTGTGCGCTGCTAGCTGCTGCTTGAGGAATGGCCGGAGGTGGGGTATTTATGGTGTTGGGATTGCGATATGATCGGCAGGCAGCGCAGCGCAACTTAATGGGAAACCAAACCTAACAGCAGCGGGGCACATGCATGGAGATCCTCGCGCGCGGTAGCGTATCTACTGTACGTGATCATGGCCATTTGATAGATTATTCCCGCGATGAATGCATGGTCCGCATGCATGCATGCCCATTGGAGGAAGCACTGCAAATACCATGTAAATTAAACTAGCACATCAAGTACGTACGTCCCAACTTCATGAGGTTCAAATATATGCCCAGAGCGACGTGGCGAGCCAGGGGCCACACGCGTACACCTAAACGAGCAGTTTAAACGGTATATATATGTGTGTACCTAGCTTGCTGGTAACTTTTGTTGCCTTATTTGTGGTATATATGTAGCAGGTTAAGTGGTATTTATTTCATCCTATAAAGCCTAAATATGACTTCTGTAACCATGAAGAGAGCATACAACATCTCTTTTTTGACTGCCAATTGGCAAGACATATTTGAAGTGCTATGCATATTACCTTTGGTATTAGACCACCGACTGACTTTGCTGATATGTTTGGACCTTGGCTTAAGATATGGTCTAAAAAGAGTAGATCACAAATTCTTATAGGAGTTGCTGCTCTATGTTGAGCCATTTGGCTGAGTTGAAATGAGGTAGTGTTTAAGAAAAACAACCATAAATCTCTTTTACAGGTCATATTTAGAGGGACATATTGGGCAAGAAGCTGGGCAGCTCTCTCTAAAGAGGAAGAGAGGAATGTACTGAAGAAACATTATATTGTCAAAGATTGGAGGCCACCATGATGGAAGTTTTCAGCAAGTTTGGATGGAGATTCAGAAGTAGAATTGAAGCCTAGAGTTTCAGTTTGTCTTTCTTCAGCTTATTTGTGCTAGAGTTTTTTTATACTTATTTGTGCTAGAGTTGAATTTAAGCTCTTGCTGTATGTGCTAACTGGGTGCAGCTTTTAGCTGTGTGTACTGTTTTGTTGGCTGTAAGCTCTCTCTTTGAGGGGCTAGGGCCGGATTTCCCTCTATCTAATAAAAAAAAGAAAGCCTAAATATGTCATATAAGGCAGACTAGCTCAGTGAGAGTTTAATGGCATTAAATATATCGATGTGATATAGGAGAGAGAACAAAGTTTCATGGTACATGATCGTTGACTCAGTTTACGTACTCTTGTGTAGTGAAACTGTGCACTGAGACTGACATAAAATGACCAAAACCGTAGCCTCGTTGCACCTTCCTCCACCAATGGCCGCCAAAATAACCGCATGCACGGATGCACCTCGCAGATCACAATATCAAAAGATGCCCATAGGAAAGAGCTCCTCTTCCTGGCCATATGGCGCCATCCTGCCTCAGTTGTCCTCACCGTGCTCTAGCCTCCGCGGGGTGTGCTGTCAACGCTGGGCACCACAGTTTTCAAAAAAAAAAACGCTGGGCACCACATGCATGAAGCATTTCTAGCTAGCTTGGCCCGTTCATACACATACAATGCAAGTATGATTTGGATTTTGGAGTTTGTGTACGCTAACCCTGCTACTCAATTTGGTCATTTGAGTGTACGTGGCTTTGTGCAAAAGACACAAGTAAGGCATTGTGCAGGTCACAGCTAGCTAGCTAGAGACGCCATATGAGACGATTTATCAGACTTTTAACGTCTACCAATTTATATGCCCTAAATAAAAAAAATCAGCGTCGTGGTGATTGAGGTCTCCATGCATGCATGCATGACTCATCGTAGTTTGCTAGGTAGGTAAGTCGGGCATTACTGTGTTACCACTGTAGCAACCTACCAACGCAACAGTAAAACACATGCATGCCCCGGCGGCCCATATAGCGAGCCATATGGTTAGAAATCTATAACCGTATCTCTGCATGCATGATGGACACATACGATGGATTTTGGAGCTAGGTAGCCTGCATATATATTGCATGTTGCGATGGTACCAGTAATAGTACATAGAATCAATGATCTATTTGTTTATTGAAGGAAAATGACGGATTGTTATCGTTAGCTGGTGCCAAATAGTAGAGCCTTGCAGCAGATCGATCGACCACAGATCACAAGGCAGCTAACATGCATGCATCCACTGGGAGGTCCGAATATACCTTAATTATATTAGCTGGCTCGTGCTACGCGAGGAATATATCGGTAGTAGTACACAGCCACAGCATGCATGGAGACCGTGTTCAAAGATAATTAATTTGATGTCAAGTATATGATCTATATGCAAATTCATGCCGTGTCGATTGTATGTTGAGGTGATCATCGATCGCACTGCAGCGACAATCAATTCAAGGTGCTATACGTCAGTAGCCGACAAGAGCCTGCAGCAGAAGAGAAGGACAGGCACGACGAGCAACACACGTACACATATAGTGAGAAACTAGAGACAGTACGTACTACCACACGTACTGCTGGAATAACCGTATGTACCATTGGGTTGCAAATTTGAATCTCTCCTCAGAAATTCAAACCGAGGGTACGGTATAAATCATCTATATCATCGTCGGGTAGTGTACTTTATCCTGACTTATGTAGATCGATCGAATCAGGTACATAATTGGACTTAATGGGTGCGAAGGATCGGTTTATCAGCTTAGCCGCGTTTCAAGTTTAATAAATCAGGGTACAAAGATGGAAGACATAAGGTTGGATCCAACCAAACGTTAAAATCCCACTACCTAATAACCAATATCATATTGTTTGGAAAAAAGATGCCACTATAGCTGAGGTTTAGGTTTTCACCAGAGTCTTGTACATTGGAACTCTTGTTTCTGTTTTCTTTTTAATACAATGATACGCAGCTCTTCTGCGTATTCGAGAAAAAAGATTTAGATTTTTAGTAAGTGACACGCTCAATAATATTTCCATTATAAGATCATTAGTGGGGTAATAAGTTAATGGAATGGCACAACCTTATCGCAAGGATTGTGAACATTAATATACAGGAAGATAAATAATTGCCAAAGCCACGTGGCAAGCATGGGGCCACGCGTACAACTAAACGAGCAGTTTAAGTGGTATTCATGTACTAGCTAGCTAGCTGCTGGTAACTTTTGTTGTGTTGTGGCATATGTAGCAGTTTAAGTAGTGGTTTTTATTTCATCCTACAAATGGCCGTTTTGGCGTGAAGGGTTGTCTGTTGACTATGAACCGAACTCGAGGTCCTTGTTGAAGATGACTTGTAGCCCGACATAGATGCTCCGTCGTGTATGTATCCAGCGTAGAGATGTCCTCATCAATTAGTCTTTTATTTTTGGAAAACTTTAGTCTTTTCTTTTCGAACTTTTGAGAGGTCTAGGATAAGGTCACACACAAAGTCATATATTTGTTTGAATAATTGATAAGATAATATATAATAATAAGACTATAAATAGTCATGATTGAGTGCACTCTTGAAAATAATTGCATAGAAAGCTATATATGAAGCTTTCATATACAAGCCTCAGGTTAATCCACCAAATGATCTATGAAGATATCAAGACATGTAAGCGATGGACCTTTGAGCCCAAACGGGTCATTTTCAAAGCTAACCAAACCTATCTTTAGTTCCCTTCCTTGAGAGAAACAAACATCATCTGGTTTTAGTTTATGACTCACAAAATTTAGTCACGATTAGTCTTTTCTTTTCTTTTTGGAAATCTTTAGTCTTTTGTTTTCGAACTTGCAATACCTGAGTATTTTCTCCGAAAAGAAAAGACTGACTAAAGTTCGAAGGTATTTTCCAAAAAGAAAAGACTACGAGTACAGTTCGAAAACTAACAACAGTGGTTTTTGGACGGATTGAGCCGTGATTCCGTGAAGCAGATCAACCACATATCACAAGGCAGCAACTAACATGCATGAACTGGCCGGGAGGTCCCAATGTACCTTAGCTGGCTCGTGCAACACGCGAGGAATATATCGGTAGTCCAGCCAGGCAGCCACAGAGCATGCATGCATGCATGCATGGAGACCGTGTGCAGAGATAATTTGATGGCAAATGCAAACGACGACCGCGATATGATATGTAAATGCATGCATGCTGCGTGCCGAGCGTATGCATGTTGAGGTGATGATCGCACTGCAGATAATAATCAAGCTGCCACAGATCGAGATTTACTACAGCCAAACCGGACCAGATCGTCCTTGATTAGGAAAGCGACTGCATCCACGGACTGCACATTTTGATTAAAAGTGCATCGATTTTGTTCCTTCCAAATGTTCCATCAAAAATATATCATCAGGCCATCAAAGTCTTTCCTGAATGTTTATCCTGGGAGATCATTAGTGGGTAATAATTTACTAGAATGGCACAATCTAGTGGCAAGAATTAATTACAAATATTAATATACAAGAGTGTAGAGATATATTCATTTGGTCCTGCATAAAAACGACTCCTTCATAATTAATTGACTCAATGTACAAGCACTCATCAATAGTATGTAGGATTAGAGTCGCGCCTACAAGACATTTGGTGAACAAATTACCACTAAGGATAAAAAATTTTATGTGATTTTCAAACAGGAGGGTCCTTCTTACGAAAGAGAATTGGAGTGGAAGCAAATACTATAGTTTTTGCTATTTGGCTGAAATTATAGACCACCTTTCTTCATGGATGCCATTATATATATACCAAGTTTTGTACGTACGGTTTGCTTTACATGTTGTTTTTGGCATATCGCTCTACCTCTTAACATATGGACGATCTATCTATTCGCAGGATCAAACTAGCTTGGGGGGCATATAAACCGAATACCAACTTATCGATGGGGGGCAGCTGCTTTCTGTTGGGTAATATAGTTCACTATGAAATGAATGATGAACAACTCATTACAAGAGTATTCACTCGTTTTCTGTTAGGAGAAATTTTATTAGACTCAAGGTCTTTACGTACATTAAGGTGATGCAATGGCTTTATATTTATTTTCACATAGTTTTTCTATTTCAAAAAATGGCCAACGGTTTAGGTATAATTAATTTTGTTAGCTACCTAAGGACGACGTTTGTTCGCGACGATCCCCGACGAGTTGACAGTATAGTCAAGGTTCATCACATGCAGTAGTCCCTAGCTAACTACATTATTAAACAACACAGCAATGCAAGCTACTACGACGTGTACACCGGCGAGCCATTCGTTCGTTGCCTTATTAGTAGTACCTGCTGGCCTGGATCTGCTTCTCGTTAATCTGGCCGGTGCTGCGTGCAGTGGGAATGGGATCGGACATGCATACTGATCGATGAGTGATGCCTGACTCACTCACATGCATGATCGACATGCCGTAACGTTACGTATCACAGTGTGTGTTACACCCAGCGAAGATCAAGCTAAGCTACCTACTACCACCGATGCTTCGTGCATTATTATGCATTAGCAATCAAATGCATGCAGAGATCCACATGATGGAGTCATGTCATGCATGCAGATCGAGGCCGGCAGGAATACTATATCGAGGCATATATGCATCATGCATATGCACAACGATCAAGGCCCATGCAATGCATGATGAAATTAAATACTATATCGAGCCATCCTCTGCATGCGCGCAGTTGATGCATGCAGTCGATCGACCAGTGGCGGCGGCGCCCGTGTCGGTTCATATAGACGCGAGCGCCTACCCTGCCGTGTCCATCATGTACTTGCTTCAGATATACTAGTATACAAGCCGACTCGATCAACCAGGAGCCCTGCAGGCAGGGCACTAATAATGTTCTTGCAACAATTGTCAAACCACGTACGTACAAGTCACATCACATCACCAAGTTCTGATTTGAGGTACACGTGTTCTTGAGATCTCATTCGATTTTCTGACCTGTGCCGGCCTCAAGATGCGCGCGCGCGCGCCTGTCATTGTCCAAAAAAAAATCCTCCTCCCTGCTGCTATGCCCTCTCTAGCTATATGCTGCTACCTACGCAGTATAGTAATCGATAACGCCAGAATTGCCAACCATCGATCCCGATTAGTTTATATTTGTACCATTAGAAAGAAACGGCATACAATGTTTTTCTCTCAACAAAACCAGCACCACCCACCAGTTACCAAGCAGCCAGCAGTGTTTTTCTCTCAGCAAAACCAACACCAGCCAGCCGACTAGGTCGTAGAGGAGTGCTCTGTCACACCCGGATTTACACAAAACCCGAATGTGGCCATATGTGTGCCCAGGAAGTCCACAGACACATATAGCGAACAAATATGGTAAAAATCAGAGTACAATACTTTATTCTCATCATATCGTAGCGTTTACATCAGAGTGCTTCAGAAATAAAAACATGGACAGCGGAAGACTAATACATCTCTCTAAGCGTAGCCGCAATCCCACAGGGACTCTGACTGGGAGAACGCCAACTCAGAAGTACGGCAAATCCTCGGGAAACTCCACAGCATAATCAGCCTGACTCCAATCTGTTACCCGTCCGGGATTTTGCCCAAAAATGATAATAATAGCAAGTGTAAGTAACAGAATTACTTAGCAAGCATAGCACGGGTTATGAAGGCTCAAAAAGGCTAGACACTGGCTTAACTGCATTAGCACTTTTAGTTGGTTCGTTTTAACTTTATCCAAGTTACTACAAGTGAATGAGAACCCGGTTGTAACCCAATTAATAGTGTAAGTGACATTAAACAGGAATAAATACCATATTCTAATCAAAAAGGATCCAGGCCGCTCGTGACCCTGAGCAAGGCTATCATGATAGATCGTACACTCTGCAGAGGTTTCGCCCTTTACCCACCAGTCGCGTAAAAGTTCAAAGGAACTTTGCACCCAACCACGCACATCAACACTTCCGAGGTGTGACTGCATAGGGACGCTACGAGGCTTTCACAAGACACCCTAACAAGACAGTAGCCGCTGGAGTACTACAAAGTGGTGAGAACCTAGGCACCGAGATTGACTGACCCTCAGGGCGCAACGTGAGGGGGTCAATGGCATCCACGCACCGGCAAATCATGCCAACAAGAAAGTAAATGGTGCAACGTGCGGAGCTCCCGCACTCACGGGGGCTCCCAACACGGGACTGGGTCTAACGGGACCTAGCCGACGGGGCTACCGTCCTCGGTGGAATCGGAGATCACCCAGCGCCGTACCTCCCACAACGCCGTAGGCCACTCGGTAACCACTGCCAAGCTAGAGACGTACAAGCTACTCAACCAAGACCAGAGCCATTATAGTTCCGGCGGCGGCGACAGGCTCCCAGGTTGCCGCTTTTACGAACCAGTCCTTAGGGAGAGACACTGGGGCCAGGCAAAACACACAAGCCCCAGCTCCCTGATCCAAGTTGCTAAAAAGCAAGTTTTAACATTAAGATTGAAGTGGACCATTAAGTCAATATTAACAATTAAGTAAAAGTGACAGTAGTTGCGCCTAGCAAAATACTACCCATATGCATAAACCCATAGGAATACAAGGACAGGGAAATAAATGCTAGGAATAACCTTAATGGTAAACAATATTAGACACATGCGTATGTAATGAACAGTGTATTAAAAGAGTGAGTAGGTAGCAAGGATTGTCCGTGCTATAACTTGCCTTCCTCGGAGTAAGGCTGCTGCTGAAACTCCTGCTCCGGCACGTCCTCAACGTACTCGAAGTCCAACGCTACGGGCTCACCGACTGGACACGATCATCACGCACGCATTCCAAAGCAATCATTACATGCAAACAAATTAAATCTATTAGAACAGTACACCAAACAGTAAAAACAGTACAAAAACAGGAGCTAGAAATGATCTACGCTTCGCTACGAACACATGAACGCGAAAATCACGCAAATCGGAGCTAAAACGTGAAAGTTATGAAGTTTTTAAGATCGAGGGACTTGCTGGCAAGTTTCTGAAGCTTTCAGGGGCTATTATGCGAAAAACCGAGGACCTATACGTAAATACTGAAGTCGCCAGGGGCTAGCGCGCAAAACTACGCGTGCTGGACCGCGGGTTTAATCAAATTTTAAAAAAAGGCAGGGGCTTAAACGAAAAAACAGGACCTATTTGTAATTATTTTTGAATGAAAATGGAGCGCGGGTTAATTTGACAGAAATCGGAGGGCTCTTTTGAAAGAAAACCACAGTTGACCGGTATGGTCAACTTTGACCTTTCGGCCCGGGTGCTGTGAACCGTCCGATGTAGATCGTGCGGCTACGGTGGGATTTGGGGACAGGGTCGCCGGCGCTGCTCGGGCGGCGGCGGTGAGCTCGCCGAGTAGCTCGAAATAGAGCTACGGGCCACGGTTCTCCACGGGGTTTGCACCTATGGCACCAGGGACGGACGGCGAGTTCACCTGGGGTGATCTCGACCGCGGGAGGCGATGTGGGTGGTGTGCGGCGGTGGCCGGCGGAGCTGTGCGACGGCGAGCGTCGGAGACGGGTTTTCCGAGCACAAGGACGGGCGAGGATGGGCGGAAAGGTTCATTACCTTGACGCGACTCTCCCGGTGGTGTTGGTTGGGGCTGTGCAGCGACGAGGGGTGCGGACGACGAGGCGGGGCGGCTCCGGCGGTGCTGCTGGGCGACGGTGAGAAATTAGGCGGGATTCAAGCGAAAGGAGATGTCGGGCGGCTCGGGAAGGTTCGTTACCTGGTTTGGGATCTCCAAGGTAGGTTCCTGCCAAAGGATTGGCGTCGGCGAAGAGGATCGACGGCAGCGGCTACGGCGGCGGCTATGGCAGCGGCGCGAAGCAAAGAGGGGGAAGCTCAGACGCGGGGTGCGCACTTGGCGAGGCCCGAGGGTCTCGGGAGCTCTATTTACAGCGGCCTAAGGGACCCAGGCGCCGGGATGGGACCATGGCACGCACGCCAAGGAAGGGTGGTGGCGCGGTTCCTTTCCATGCCGAGGTGCTCCTTCCAAAATGAGGGTGGCACCAATTAGGAAGGGTGGGGACGGAAGCTGCGGGAAGCTTCGGGTGTGGAAGGGGAGATGGTCGGGACGAGCCGGGCGGCGGCGCGGATCGGGAGCTCGGCCGCGCCATTAACGGGAAGAGGAAAGGAAGGTTGAAGAGGCTGCTGACGCGTGGGCCCGGGGTGGCGGTGGGAGAGAGAAGGGGAAGAAAGCGGGGAGCGGCTGGGCCGGAATGAGGTAATTGGGCCGCGGCTGCTGGGCCAGGGGAAAGGGGAGGAAAGAAAAGTGCTGGGCCGCTGGGAGGATTGGCCGGTCAGGGAAAAAGTAGAGGGGGGAAACTGGACTCGGGAAAAGTTCAGGGAGGGAAAACGAACCCTGGCCAAACAACTTTTCTAGAGCTTCAAACAAAGTGATTCAAATTTGAATTTAAATAATTTTAAATTCTTGTTTGAATCACAAGCAATACATAAATAAATGCAGCAGCATGAATGCAACAATAAATGTTTCTATCACTTATATTTGATTTTAAATTTTAGAAAATTATTATTTAGCCTTTATAAAATAGGTGAAAGCATTAAATAATTAATTAAATGCCAAAAATTTTAAATTG
>OAMR01000089.1:2748958-2826461 GCA_900205405.1 Echinochloa crus-galli
GATCGGGATCGGACGGCTCGGGTGATTTGGGGGGTTTTGGTCGCCGGCAGGGGAAGGATCCGCGGCGGCGCCGCCGGCTCTCACGGCGGAAGTTCGCCGGAGCAGGCTCGGAATCGAGCTAGGGGCTACGGATTGGGACATGGTCGGGCGCTACGGGACCGGGAGATCATGGCGAACTCGGCTAGGGGGTTCCCGTCGTCGATTGCGCGACCAAGGCGGCCGGCGACGGCAGACAGCGGCGGGGCACTCCGGCGAGCATAGCGGAAACGGGTTGCGGGGCATGGGAGCGAGCGAGAAGGGGTTGGGAAGGGTCCTCACCAGCGTGCGAAGCTCCTTGAGTGGTTGATTTGGCAGCGCAGGCGCTCGGTCGTCGGGTCGACGTTGGCCGGCGGCTCCAATGGCGGCGGCGGCGCTGGGACGTGGGGGAAAGGGCACTGCGGTGCTGGAGCTCGGGCTTGGGGACGGGGTAAAGGCCGAGGAACTCGGTGGGTTGGTTTAAATTAAGGCCGGGGGCCTCAGCGTGCGGTCTACGCCGAATCGTGCGGCGGCCGGCGATTGCGCTCACCTTCCAAATGCGGCGGCGGCTTTCCAAAACGGGGAGGGATGGAATTAAGGAAGGGAAACGGGGAAGGAAGCTTCGGGGAAGGTGCGGGGTGGGTCCAGGGGCGCGGAGCGGGACCGAGTCGGCCGGAATCGCGGTGGCGATGGCGCGCCGGAAAAGGAAGGTGCTGTCGGGCGGGAGGAAGGGGATGGTTCCGACCAGCGGGGTCCACCGGCCAGTGTCCGAGCGGCGGGCTCGGTGTGGAGGGGTGGCTGGGCTGGCGGATGGGCCGAGCGACGCGCTGAGCTGCGGGGCTGGTGCGGGCCGCGGAGAAAAGAAGGAGTTGGGCCGCGGGGGGGGAAAAAAGAGAGGGAGCTGGGCTGGACCGAAGGAAAAGATGAAGGGGCTATAGTGGACTTGGGAATTAAGTTCAGGGAGCAAAAACGAACTATGGGCCTAACAACTTTTCTAGAGCTCCAAACAAAGTGATTCAAATTTGAATTTAAATAAATTTAAATTCTGGTTTGAATCACAAACAATACAAAAATAAATGCAGCAGCATGAATGCAACAATAAATGTTTCTATCACCTATATTTGATTTTAAATTTGGAAAATATTTATTTTGCCTATATTAATTATGAGCACTAACAACAAGAGGGTAATTAATTACTAGATTCGGGAAAAACATTTTCTCCTACATTGTTTCAAATTTTATTTTAGAGAATAATATTTTTCCTATACTAAATTCCCTGTAAACTTCATAAATCTTAGAAAATTTTAGAAAATTGAGAAAAATATTATTTTAATTATGTTAAAATTCACATCCCAAAATTCGGAAATTTTGGGGTGTGACATGCTCCGTTGGCCAGGCTTGTGGGATCTGTTTTTTCAGTCTCGAGAGCTTAATTTTTGGTTAAGAACGTGACACCGGCCTCTTATTGTTCTGTAAAAATATTATATTGGCAACTATGTAAATTTTCAATTCGGCACATGTACGTGGACAAGTCAAAGAAGCCCCTTTGTAGTTCATTACAGCCAACTACACAAGTGGATCGAGCTAGCTAACTTCTCCGGACCGATGTTGTTTATTTACTAGTGTACTCCCTCTGTTCTGAAAAATCTGACGTTTAGAACAGCGACACGGTCTCCAAAATATAACTTTGACCTCTTGTTATTCTAAACATATTTATCAAAGAGTGATATATGTATACTTTTATGAAAGTACTCCCTCCTCCTTCCACGTTTATAAGGCGTGAGATAACATGACACGGTCTTCTAAATCATACTTTGACTATTCATTTCTTTTATATTATATTAGTTATGGTTATGAATTTATACTCATTGGAAAGTACGTTTGATTACAAATTCAACCATTCAAGTTTATATGTCAAAATGAAAAAATGGATAGGTAAATTATTAGTCAAAGATCGTAAAGTTTGAATCTCGTTTTGCGTGTGCGCCTTATAAACGTGGAAGGAGGGAGTATTTTTTAAGACAAATCTATTCATATAGTTTTCACATTTATAAACTCAACAATTTAAAAGTTATTGATGATTTATATTCCCAGTGTTTGACCCAAACTTTGTCCTAAACGTCAGGTTTTTCAGAACGGAGGGAGTACGTGTTAGCAGAAAAGGAAAACAGAAGAACACAACAACATCTTAGATCTATATTACCTTCACTTTAGCAGGGAAAAACCCTAATAATGTGAAATGAAGGCAGCCAAACGGCATCAAAATTGCTTTCTGGTCGAAAGAGCCGTCGGCGAGCCAAATATAAATATCTAATGGTACAAATATTCCTGACTTTTTCTGCAAATAAATGCAACAGGTTCCATTTGATCATAAACGACAAGATTAAATAACGCGATCGTATCTTCCAGCAGCAGCGCAAGAGGCTAGCTATATTTTCACGTGCTTCCTCTGCCACGATCCGATCCCATTTTCACGGGTGCCACCAATTAATTTGTCCATTTTGCAGAATAAGGTAACCAATGATCGACTCGGCAAATCCCAACTACCACACGCATCCACTCTGATCGATCTGATCAGCTCCAATAATTCTCTAATAATTAACGTAAGCCGGACTGCTGGAGGCCTGGAGTATTGTAGTTTCCTAGCAGCAGCAGCAGCTAGCTCACATCGAGATCTGTCCCCTCATCAGCTGATTGAGCTCACTATCTAGTGTTGTTAGGCCAGTCTCAGTGGAGGTTTCATGAGAGTTTCATGGCATTATATGTGCTGACGTGGCAGAGGAGAGAGAGTGAAGAGTTTCATGGGATATGAGAGGAGTTTCGTCACCATGAAACTTATCTGGCACAGTTACCTAGTTTCTGATCTAGGTAACCGTGTGATGAAACACTGCACTGAGACTGGCCTTAATTGTTGTGTGTGTGTCAATGGCACACTTGACACCGGCAACAACCCCAAGATAGGCTGCAAGATTATATATATATTATGACCCTCACCTTGACTTCACCCAGCAAACAAACACAAGCACAAGCAGCTAGAGAACGAACAGAACAATGGCCACTCCACTGCTCCCCTCCCAGCTCCTCGCCTCCCTGCCCCAGCAGCAATGGCAGCTCGGCCTCCTCGCCCTCCTCCCTGTCCTGCTGCTCTCCTCCTACCTCCTCCTGTCGAGCAGGGGCAGTGGCAGCCGCGCCGCCAAGGACGGGGCGGCGCCGCCGCCGCCGGGCCCGACGCAGCTGCCCGTCCTGGGCAACCTCCACCTGCTGGGCCCGCTGCCGCACCAGAACCTCCGTGACCTGTCTCTTATACACATCTTGGGTGTGCCTAGCCACCGTCACCATGCAGGATAGTTCCTGGACGAGGCCATGGACATGATGGCCAGCTTCTCCGCCGAGGACTTCTTCCCCAACGCCGCCGGCCGCCTCGTCGACCGCGCCACGGGCCTCGTCGCGCGCCGCGAGCGCATCTTCCGGGAGCTCGACGCCTTCTTCGAGATGGTCATCGACCAGCACACGGACCTGTCTCTTATACACATCTTGGGTGTGCCTAGCCACCGTCACCATGCAGGATAGTTCCTGGACGAGGCCATGGACATGATGGCCAGCTTCTCCGCCGAGGACTTCTTCCCCAACGCCGCCGGCCGCCTCGTCGACCGCGCCACGGGCCTCGTCGCGCGCCGCGAGCGCATCTTCCGGGAGCTCGACGCCTTCTTCGAGATGGTCATCGACCAGCACACCGACCCCAAGCGCGCCGTGCCGGAGAACGGCGGCGACCTCGTCGACGTCCTCATCAACCTCTGGAAGGAGCACCGCGGCACGCTCCGCTTCACCCGGGAACACGTCAAGGGCATCATCCTGGTAATAATTAACCAGTCGATCTCATGTCCATCTGAAGAAATATATCCGAATGATTGATTCCCTATATATGATTGATGCTGACAAACAAACAAACAATTTCGATCGATCAGGACACGTTCCTTGGCGGCATCGACACGAGCTCGGTGACGATGCTGTGGGCGATGTCGGAGCTGATCCGGCAGCCGCGGGTGCTGAAGAAGGCGCAGGCCGAGGTGAGGTCGGTGGTGGGTGACAAGGTGCGGGTGCAGCCCGACGACGTGGCCAAGCTGCCGTACCTGAAGATGGTGGTGAAGGAGACGCTGCGGCTGCACCCGCCGGCGACGCTGCTGCTGCCGAGGGAGACGATGCGTGACGTCAGGATCTGCGGCTACGACGTGCCGGCGAGGACGAGGATCTTCGTGAACGCGTGGGCGATCGGCAGGGACCCGGCGAGCTGGGGGGACAACGCCGAGGAGTTCGACCCGGACAGGTTCGAGGCCAGCGACGTCGACTACAACGGCGGGCACTTCGAGCTCGTGCCGTTCGGCGCCGGGCGGCGGATCTGCCCGGGGCTCGCCATGGGAGAGACCAACGTGACCTTCACCCTGGCCAACCTGCTCTACTGCTTCGACTGGGCGCTGCCGGAGGGGATGGCGCCGGAGGATGTGAGCATGGAGGAGGCCGGCGGGCTCACCTTCCACAGGAAGACGCCGCTCGTGCTCGTGCCAACAAAGTACAAGCACAACCACCGCGCCGCCTAGGAAATACAGGCCGGTAGAATTAACGTACGTGTCCATCGATCGAATAAGCAAATTAAACATCATATCTCGTAGCAGCTGTTGCAGAAACTGTACGTCAGTGTTGACATGTGTGCTCTGCTCTAAGCCCTGTTTAGTTCTCGGTCACATCATCGAACTTCTAAAAATTCTCTCTCCAAATTTCACTATTCACCTATCACATCAAATCTCTCTCCTCATGCATGGAGTACTAAACGTGGGTAAATAAAAAAACTAGTTACATGGTTTTGATGTACACGACGAGACGAATCTTTTAAGCCTAGTTAGGTCATGGTAAGACAATGTTTACCACAAACAAACAAAAAGTGCTACAGTGTCCTATGTGACTTTTTCACTCCACTTTTTACCTTTTTCCAGGAAAAACACCCCCTAAATGTATGTGTGTCGCTGTCGCCTTCCCTATGAGTTTGAGAGTTTTATTGTCAGTACTGTACAAGTTTATCTAGTACTACCACAGTCTCAATCAGATCGAGCTGAACAAGATTTTTGTGCCGCAGAATGCTCAATGAATAATGAATCAATCCGACGAAATTGCGCATGACGATGGTCCTGTATTTTTATGCCGACCAAATAACTGTGATGACATCACTAATTAACATTGTCCGGCGGCATTCGGTGTATGTTGTTCTAATGTAAGGTGGATGAGAAATAAATAGTAGAAAGGAAAGTCGTCGACTTATGACACGACGACCGGATCGATCTCGTTCTGCGATGCCGGATTCAGTACGAAAATGTTCTGCCTGCTCAAGTCCAACGCTCGATCGGCTTCGCTTGCCGCACTACGCTCGTTCCACCGCCCGCTCAATCCGCGCATGCCGTGGGTGTGCCTAGCCACCGTCACCATGCAGGATAGTTCCCATTCATGCTCGAGGTTCTTCATTTTCTCCATTTATTTTCTTCGATTTTTCATTCCGGTGATCCTACCGAGCTGTCTGTACCAATAAAGGAGATGGAGCTCTGAACATCCGGGCTTTTGTGGACGGACATGGACTCAAGGACCTAGGTAGTACTTCCATTCCTGAAATATCTGGTGCTGATCCCCGTCTGGAGTTTACCCACAAACTCAAGGATGGCAATGGCATTGCCGGTCCGTACTTTGTTTTGTGATGGTTAAAGGGGACAGAGGCCAGACCTTGCAATTTCTTTCCTTTTTCAATTTTGTTTGCACTATGTGAGCTGAACTATTTATTTTATGAGTTGAATGCATCACGTAATAATTTTTAGATTTATGGCATAACTATTATGTATTGTATATTTATTGTTATTATATTGATGGTTAAACATAAAGATTATATTTACACACTCATCTTACTTGCTTGACCAGATTTGTGTCAAAGAAGCAATGAAATGGCATATGAAGATCTTATTTATACTTGATCGATCAAATAGATAATCAAACAGTAGCTGTTTAAACAACTGTTGTTGATGCTGTGATGGTCCTGCATTTTTATGCCGACTTGACTTGGTGACCAACCATGATGACACCGCTAATTAACATCGTCCGGCGACGTAGTTGTAATAATGGAAGTCAAACATGCAAACGCAAGGGCAGAACTGCAGAAGTCAGAAGAAGAGTCCTTGGACCGACGTGCTGGATTCCATGTATAGTGTCGTCACCAAGGCCAAGCCGCTTGCGAAGCACATGATGTCCGGCACCTCGCCATCAGTGTTATCCTTAGATGCTAAACGCTAAATGGTTTTAGACGATAAACTAAACGGTTTAATCAGTCTTATCCTAGACGCTAAATGGTTTAGACGATAAGTTAATAGGTTTAGAGGTATGCATTTGCTGTCGTATTCTGAAAATCTAGAATTGAATCGGAAAGATAAAATAGTTTCATGTTGTAAAAGTCCTCTTTCTAGACTTGTAAATTGTTCTCTTCTAGATGTTTATCAAATTCTTTGCTATGTAGGATGAAAAATTGTCAAATTGAGGAGCTATGCTTAAATCATGTCCGTTCCGTATCAAATGAACGAATTCAGGACATTGTTTCTTATTGATGGTCAAATTGATGGTCTTTCAAAGCATCCAGTCCTTTTTTAATGCCAATGAGAGGTCGTCCCTCCTTGAGTCCCTGTTCCGTCTGGAAGCAGCGATCATGATACTTTCTCTTACTTCGTGTAGGTCAATTGATTAACTGCGCTTTTTACCCATAACTGCATTGTTTTTATTAGTGTCTTTTCATTTATGCTAACAATATACAGCATACTAATGTATTTGATGAAATGTGCAGTGGATACAGTCACTGCTAGCATTGTTATGGTTACAAGTGTTCCATTTTGAGTACACGCACATTTACAAGTGCTCTAGAATGTAAATTGTTCAGTTCCTAAAAAGAGGCAACTGATCTAGTTGCTGTGGGGAGAATACGTGGCCCGATGAAACGCAACGAATGCAGACGAAGAGGTTGGCTGTGTACGGCACGAGCGAAACCCCCTGTGCAGATCAGCAGAGTGGCTGCTCGGTCTGTTCTTATAGCCGAGCACCTTGCCACAACAATCCACGACATTAACACCATTTTTACTTCATACAGTAACTGGTTACCCAACCAATTCCTCCTATACAAATCATAGTCATACCATACACATGGTATATAGATCCACCAGACGAGCAAATAGCTCCACATGCTGACAAACATGGCTGTTCTGTGCAATGTTCCTGATCTACCTATGTCCTCGCCTCGCTACATGTAGGAGCGCATGCGCGGCCGCACAATGGACTGTGCCCCATCGACGTATATGCTTGTGCCCGTCATGTAGCGGGATTCATCGCCCACCAGGTACAGCACCGTGGATGCCAGGTCCTTCTCTGGATCCAGCCATCTCCGCAGGGGCATCACTTCCTTTGTTGCCTTCTCTGCCTTCTCTTTGCCGACAGAGACCGGGAACTTGTCCTGAAGATGCAGGCCGCGACAGGCTGCATTCACTCTTATCTTGTGCTTGCCGAGCTCCATTGCAGACAGCTGCAAGAAAAGGAAGATTTAGAATGACGGAGAGTCGATGGTAGCAATTGAGAGGCCAAATGGATAGCATAAGACCACAGAACATTACAGAGTTAAACAACGGAAGGATAGTTATCATCTATAATGGGTGGTTGTCTATGAAAAGAATTTTTTTGGCCTATCAGGGGCTATATTGTCTGAATATTCAGGTTGTACACGTCAGGTGATGGTGGCGTCCGAATTTATTTTGCCAACCCAAGGGGTTACCATATTAGTGTGCCCGAGGCAATTCGTCCGTTGTATCATGTACTTCAGATTAGTAGGTTGCTCTCCAACTCAATACAAAGATAACTAGATATCCTGTCTGCTAAACAGTCACCACTGAAGATGTGTGCACGTGCATGTGTGTGATCTAGAAAATACTGAAAAAAACTAGTAACTGTGTCATTTTTTATATGGCATACCCATTACCTCCTGTTTTAAATGTGGTAATTTATAGGTGCCAAAACTCATACAAGGATGAGTGTATGAAGACAAACTTTGCTCTTCATTTCAATGAGCAATTTAGCAGTGGCACATGACCAGTTTTTGGATTTTATTTGAACAGGCTTTCAACAGAACCGTAGAGAAAGGGCACTAGATGAAGTACTAGACTAGGATGCTTACTCGGACCAATTGGTGAATAGCTCCTAAGCTTGTACCATAAGCTGCAGCACCTGGATATAATCCTCTCTCAGCACCAATAATCTGAGTCAAGAACACGACAGACCCACCAGATTTTGCATCCTGGAACCGCTTTGCCATCGCCTTCATTAGAAACCAAGGTGTTATCACGTTTACTTTCATGGTCTTCTTGTACTCATCTTCACTTATGCTGAGGCAATCTTGCACCTCACCTGATCACACGGTAAAGGGATAGTTAAACAATTGACTGAAGCAGAATGTAACTGTGAGAATGCTGGCATTTCTGAAATTTTCAGTATCCCAGATTCAGACAACAGCAATGTTACTACAACCTCTGCTTCGTTTAAGGATGCTACATCTTAAATGCTGGTTCGCGAACATTATAACTACCGAACCATATCTGTATGTATGTTCGACACATCACAGGCCAACTGAATGATCAGGGCAGTGCAGTTCAGAGATGTCTGAACATGATATAAGATACAAATTCAGTACACTAACCCTCTATTTCTCATTTCTACAGTTTAATGCCGAGTACAAGCTAAAAGGCCTGCCGAGTACAAGCTAAAAGGCATTACCATGCCGAGTACAAGCTAAAAGGCATTACTGATTGGTCTATTTTTTGTAAAGGGGAAGACATTAGCAATTCAGCCCACAGGCACACCCTTCTGTTCACTATTTTTACTGTAGCACGAGCAATTGGCTCAGGGCTAAACAAGAGTATAGGTAACCAATTGTTAACCCAGCATCAGGCGTGTATGTCTGTATCATTCATACCCTCATAGGTGTAGCAATTGACGAAGGCGTCCAATCCGGCGAAGCAGCGCCACGCCCTATCCACCGCCGCGTCAACGGCCGCCTCGTCGCAGGCCTCGAAGTCAAGCCGCACCACCGCGACGCCTCCGCCCCCGCAGCGCCGCACCTCCTCCGCCGTCGCGGCCAGCGCGCCCTCGTCGCCCACCAAAACCAGCCTTCATTCAATCCGAATCAGAACCGAACGAGGAGGGGGAGAAGTGGAGATCGAGCATGCGACGACGAGGCGGGGAGTGGTCGCGCCTACCTGCAGCCGTGCTTGGCGAGGTTAGCGGCGATCCCCCTCGAGATGGCGTCGCCGGCGGCGGTGAGCAGCACCCGCTTCGCGTAGGCTCCCCCCATCCGGGTCGCCCACCTGATTTTTCCTTTTTTTTTCACTCTCTCGATCACGCGGAGGGAGAGCAGAGCGGCCGGCAGGCAGGCCGCGCACGCTGGAATTCTGCTAGGAGTTGGGCCGTAAAAGAATGCAGACACACCGAGTATCTTGAGCCCGGCCCAAGTTCTGTAGGCCAGGCATCTACGTTGCACTACACAGGTGAACTATTTCATTCTCAAAAAAAAAAAGGTGAACTATTTTACTTTTACCCCAGAAAAATGGTTCAAACTCTACATTGGACCCAATTTAAGTTACCTTTCGGTTACAGTCAGGCTGCTGTAGATCACCTCCATACTCCTATTGTGCCAATACATGAACATAATCATCACAACTTACAGAAGTTATTGCTGATTATGTACTATAGCTGTCAGCCTATAAGAGAAACAGTGTTCCTCAATGAAATCCTTAATAGAATCCGACGATTACAGAAAAAACAAAGGCTTGAACAGAAAACCATGTTTGGCTGGAAACAAAAACAAAACCATTCTCCAACACTTTGCTTCAAGAAAAAAAAGTGGAAATATGTCCTAACTAAATCGTTTTTTCAACAAACATGATTTATGTTAGCTAGGATGAGTAAATGTCATTCTTTTTTGTCTAGATCAAATTAGTTTACAACTGTTTAGCTTGTGATCAATACAGCAATCAATCAACAACTGGAAACTTACAATTGTTAAGTAGCACGACGGAAACAGAATAGCACGACTCAACTCCCAGCATCCAAGACATGATCTGAATCCTCGATCAGTGCACATTTCTCTTGAAGAAACACTTGTGCAGATAATTAGGCAGTTTAAAAGTGCATTCTTGTTCATGCTAACACAACATGGAATTCAAGGTAAGCTAAGCTAGTATATACTAACTACTTGAAAGGTGAAATTCAGCAAAGGTAGCCAATTGGAAAAGAACACTTGATTTGCTGATATGAAAACAGAGTCACAGGAATTACAAGATTTGGTTGCCACTCCGATCCCTCCGTTATAACACACCTAATAATTTGGAAGATAGGGCTTCTCCAAACTGTGCCTTGTCGTTAGCACTGGCCACCTAGTGCCAGATCTCCTGCGCAGCAAGATAATGCATGATCATTCGGAGGTACCCCCCATTCTTCATAGCTGGAAGACCATTCCGCCTATCAATTTCTTCCGCGTTCCAGTCTGAGAAATCATTCAGGCCAAACCGGACTGAGTGCCCTGCTTTGACAGCATCAGCGTTGGACGCATCAGCAAATTTTGCAACTGAACTGACTTGAATATTTTGAACCGCCTAGCCTTCTCCACCTCGTCCTTGTATGCCCTGCCATGCTTCTTGATCCATTCCTCGAACTTTGCTCTCATAGCTGGGTCATCCTCCATGTACTCCTGAACCACGGCCTTTTTATCAGGTGTTGTTTTGTTGTAAGACGCCCTCTCTTGATTCATTTCTTTCATAAACTGGCGGGAACGGAAGTAAGGATCCGTCTCTGTTGGGGTATCGTCCTCACGCGCTTCCTCTACATGAAGGCATGAATGAACACGTGAAGCTACGTCGAGGGCAATGTATGTAACATACATATGCAATGCAAGATAGCCCAAGACAAACAGAAATCTGAAGGCTATTTAACATGCATCAAAGTACATGACAGGTTGACGGCTATGCAACAACATGCAGTAGTATGCAGTAGAGACGAAAAATCTGAAGGCAATTTGCATACCTGACTCGTCTGTATCTTTGATCATATACACAATCCCAGCAGACAGAGAGAGAACAGCCACTGATAAAGCAGCAAAAGCGCCACGGTCATGTTGGACGACTACATCCCTCTGCACCACGGCAAAGTCAGCCGCGAATGAACAGGACAGGGGAACTGACCTAGATTCGGAGGGAAATTTACCCGGCTGTGTAGGCCACGGGATCGGGCAAAAGCATAGAGGACGATTTTGACGGCCATCGACATGGAAGACGGCGTTGCTCTGCAACATAGTGTATATGGGCAGGAAAGGAAATTATGAACCGCGCGCGAGTAGAGAAAGCATATGCATAGATCGGAGTGACATCGAAACGCAAATTAATTACCAGACCGTGTAGAGCATCTGCGGCTTCGCTCGACGCCGCCGATCCTACTACCTCCCCCTGCACAGCGTTTGGAAATCCCGGCGATGAGGAAGAACAGGGCCGTGCGCGCATGGTCCCGCGAAGTAGAGAGCCCAGCGATCTCCTCAAAGCCATAGCCATGCCAACCGCCGCCTCGATCAATTCCTCACTACTACTTACTAGGGTTTGGAAGTTAGAGGCAGGCGATCCCCCTGAACTGAACCTGGAGATGGCGCCGCTGGCCGATCACTCAGGTATCTGGGCCGCCGCACCGAGTGAGATGGCAAGTAGGTGGGCCGATCGGGCCTGTATATTGTGGGCTGCGCACCCATTTTCTCTCTTTCGCTTTTTTTCTCTCGTTTTTTTTCTTTTTTAAAAAACTTCTTTCACTCGCTTTGAAACATATTGCGTACAAACGATTGGAGAACTATGGTGACATGCATGTGAAAACGACGCGGCCCCTCGGTGATTTCATGGATAAGTTTGAGCTTATGGAAATCGAAGAGGGGGTCTTAAATGTACTCGGCAAACAAACAGAAACAGATAAATTGTATGTTTCAAGCAACATCAACATGGTTTGGAATCAACATAATACGATATATAGTGTGTTTGGTTTGACGAAGAGAATGATCCATCAGCAGTTCTCCTTCTTAATTTTCAAGAAAAAAAAGAGAGAATGATCCATCATGTTCTCACTCCTCACAGTACGTGTTGATCATCTATTTTACAACTTACAGCTAGCGGTATAATATAATGCATTATTAGATCCAAAAGCTTTTATAATGTTCATCTTTATTTTGTCGCCCCTACTTTTAACTGGATGCTTTTATAGCGGTATAATGCAAACCCACAACGTGAGGAATCACTCACTAACCGGACCTAGTAGACGGTAGATACCAAAAAAAACAAACAAAGATGCCCATCTCATTTGTCCCTCGGGATCATACACATATATGCATCTGCTGTTCACGATTCTTTTTTACTGAAAGTGGGCATCGACACAAGAAGGTGTAGGTGGGCCGTCCGCTCCAGCATCACTGTAAGTGCAGTCGTCAAAGCTTTTCAACATTTTCAAAGATGAAGAGGTACGGATGCTTTGGCAATACAGAATTTGAGAGGAATGGTCGGATATTGAAACTCTCCTCCAAAATCTACACATACACGGGTGACGTGTGTTAGTGTACTGGCAACTAGACAGCGAGCTAGGCTCGGTTGACAAATGTCAAAAACAAGCATAGAAGTTAAAAAGAATCGTACATGTATATCAATGGCGTATTGTACAATAGTTTGAAAAAATCATGCATCCATGGAGACTTTCTTGCTAAATAGTTGCCTTTAGGGGCTGAATATTATGAGCTAGTGGTGTTTTGACCGCCGCCTCTGGTTGCTTGTGCCGTCTGGAAATTAAAGTGTCAGGAACAAAATGTCAATCGTAAAGAAGTTTATTTGTTATCGGATCGATTTATTGTACAAGATTATTGCATATTAACCTTTAGTATGTAGAATGGCGAGTATTATACTCCAGCTTCTTCCCTAGCTTGGCCAGTATGTAGAATGAACAAGTCCCGCAAGATGTCACGTGACGTTGAAGATGAAGACTTCCATTGGCGTGTTGATTCAATCCCGGTCAATCGTAAGATGAGTGAAGAAGCTATAATAAATTTATACATATATCTAGGCTTTCTGTTCCTAGCCAAGTTTATTATTTCCATCCATTTTTTGTGGCAGCCCTTGAATGTTCTGCAAGCATAATGCGTCAGTGATGCGCTGTATGCAAATAGCAGAATATAATCCCAACAGGATGATGCATATGTAAGCAGACTGTGCTATGTTCGGCAGGGTATATGAGCTCTTTCCCAAAAGAACGGTAGCTGCTAGTGCGTAAGCATAGACGTTATCTTTCTCACGTCATCTGCCTAACGTCATCCCCAGGTGGTCAGCATTTGTTGGCAGCGTTGCCGCCTGAAACTGAAATAATCAATCCAAACACAACAACATCTCTACTTGTGTGTTGCAGATTAAACCACGGACCAATTAATTTCGTGAAAATAATTAAACAACATCCTCCATGCATTATATATTTTTGCGTTAGCTTTTATGTAGTAATCACAAAGACAATTTGCGTTCTGATAGTGAAGTTGTATATACGGACTACATAGCATATATGCCAGGCGCCGGCCGTCTCTGTTTCTGATGCCACCAGCTGCATATGCGACGACCTTGCAGTATCAAGTCCTTGTCTGTCCACGTACGATCGAGTACTCCTTCCTATATAACAACGTTCTGGAAGGGTCTGTTATCAGTTGATGCATCTCCTTCCAAAATATAGCAATCATACCAACTGATAAGTACCTGAACACGTAAATTTAAATCAAGACAGAGAAAGAAATTAACGCAGTCATATTTACTCCATGAGAAACCCACCAATAAGTAAAGTTACCAAAGCCCTACTAATTTTAAAAGTTCATTAAAAGGGGAAAAAGAGTGTTCCAATTAATTAATTCTCAGATAATAAGATTCCATTTCATGTACGTTCACTGACGAAGCAGATGACAAAAGCGATAATAATAAAAAAGTTTATTCACGGCACGTCGGCACGTAGCAGAGCCCTACTTATATATAACCCCCCATGGCATGTACAAGCCTCTCACCACAACAACCAGCACCCTCACTCGATTCAGCATTCAGAAAGACTCTGCAGATTCGAGAAGAGAAAACAATGTCGACGGTGGTGACGACGACAGTGCCGGCGATCCTAGGTTATTGCAGCTTCCCTCAGCAATGGCAGCTCACCCTCCTCCTTGCCCTCGTCGTCCCTCTGCTCTTCCTCCTCCTCCAGGCAGCAGCAGCAACAATGTCAAGAAGAAGAAGCTGGCGGAGCAGGAAAGGGCGGCGCCTCCTCCTGCCGCCGGGCCCGCCTCGGCTGCCGGCTCCGGCTGGGCAGCGTGCCGACGGTGGTGGTGTCGTCGTCGGCGGCGGCGCGGGAGGTGATGAAGGCGCACGACGCCGACTGCTGCAGCCGGCCGGACACGGCGGGGGCTCGCCGGCTGTCGTACGGCCACAAGGACGTGGCGTTCGCGCCCTACAGCGAGTACTGGCGCGAGATGCGCAAGCTCTTCGTCGTCGAGTTCCTCAGCGTGCGCCGCGTGCAGGCCGCCACGTACGCCAGGGAGGCCGAGGTGGAGAAACTGATGGGCAGGCTGAGCAGAGCCGGAGGCACGCCGGTGTTTTTGGAGGACCACATCTTCGGGCTGATGGACGGCGTCATCGGCACGGTGGCGTTCGGCAACATCTACGGCACGGAGCAGTTCGCGCACAAGAAGCACTTCCACGAGGTGCTGGACGAGGCCATGAGCGCCAAGGCCGGCTTCTCCGCCGAGGACTACTTCCCCAACGCCGCCGGCCGCGCCGTCGACCACCTCACCGGCGCCGCCGCCCGCCGCGAGAGGGTGTTCCGGGACCTGGACGCCTTCTTCGACGTCATCATCGACCAGCACCTGGACCCCTCGCGCGCCACGCCGGAGCACGGCCCCGACCTCATCGACGCCTTCGTCGCCCTCCTCATCAAGGACAAGGAGCGCCGCCGCCACCGACAGGCCGAGGACTCATCATCTCCCGGGCCCGGCTTCTTCACCAGAGACCACATGAAGGGGCTCCTCTCGGTATGCTACGCTACGCATATACTATATGCGGCCAATAATTAATGCAATAATTATTCAAGGCGCCGCCGTCGTTTTCATTCACACTGCCCACAGTACTGACTACTGAATTGAACATATATGCACGTGGTTCATATTCAGAACGTGTTCACCGCTAGCGTCGACACGAGCTCGGTGACCATGGTCTGGGCAATGGCGGAGCTCATCCGGAAGCCGTGGCTGCTTAGGAAGGTGCAGGAGGAGATCAGAGACGTTGTGGGAGACAACAAGGAGAGGGTGCAGCCCGACGACATGCCCAAGCTCAGGTACCTGAAGATGGTGGTGAAGGAGACGCTGCGGCTTCACCCGGCGGTGCCGCTGCTGCTGCCGAGGGAGACGATGCGGGACGTCAGGATCTGCGGCTACGACGTGCCGGCGAAGACGAGGATCCTCGTGAACGCGTGGGCGATCGGCAGGGACCCGGCGAGCTGGGACAAGCCGGAGGAGTTCGACCCGGACAGGTTCGAGGCCAGCGACGTCGAGTTCAACGGGACGCACTTCGAGCTCGTGCCGTTCGGCGCCGGGCGCAGGATGTGCCCCGGGATGAACATGGGAATTGCTACGGTGGAGTTCACGCTGGCCAACCTGCTCTACTGCTTCGACTGGGAGCTCCCTGATGGGGTGAGCATCGAGGACGTGAGCATGGAGGAGGCCGGAGGGCTCACGGTGCACAAGAAGAAGCCGCTCGTGCTTGTGCCCACCAGATACTGCAAGTGCCAGTGCTGATCATCGATCAGTTTAGCAAGCCTAATCACGTTTGCTGATCGAGGTAGTAGTAAGTTAAAATCTGTGAGGCCTTCCTCAACCTATATATAGTCTCTGTGAGGCCGAAACACAATGTGAAATGTTGGTCAATAAATTATGTGCAAGTAGTAGGAATGATTGTAATAAGGTTCTGTGTAATCATTTGAAAGTTAATAGGAAAAATTATAAATTATTATGGCCAAAGTCTGGATATTCCTCTAAACTATATTTGGGTTTAAATTACTTCCACAACTAGGTTAACTGGTCTAATCTATCAATTCGTTAAATTTCTCTTTTTTTGTTTCTCCATACATAACTGCTTCTTCTGAAGTGAGAGTAAACGTCATAAAATATTTTAAAAAATATATTTTCATACAATTTTGTATCGCTACGTTTAATTAAATATTAGGTGTCATAGCCAATAAAAATAATGATAAAAAATTGTAATATATTTTTTTAAAAATAGTACCCGATGACAAAATGATAACTTCAAATTACACTCATGGATGGAAAAACAAAAAACAAAAATTCTACTAAGGGGTTGATTAGACCAATTAACTTAAATGTGGGGATACGTTTAAACCAAAAGATAGTTTAGGGGTTTATTCATACTTTTGTCATACTTGAGGCCATTAATTTGGACTTTTCCAAGTTAATAACTATACCTTCAATGTTGTTGATATAATTCAATTGTCTTCTTTGTTTAAAACAAAATGACATCTTTATATCTGCTCTCCTGCTTCCCGCTAGGATCTATAGGCAACACTTTGTGAAGGAGAGGGCAATATACAACAAGCAAATGGTAGAGGCGGCTGGCGTTACAAATAGATTGTCAGAACTTGCAATACATGTTGTGCATTGCTATCAACGGAAATGTATTCTACCAGTGAAAGAAATAGCTACATTAATAATGAGATACGCATAGGTCATCAAATCATAGGTTTGATCCACTAATTATCCAAGCTATTGCTTGGTTCCCTTCTTCTAAATAATTATTATGTATGAATATTAGCTAACCCTAAAGCTCCTTTTGATAATCAGTTAATCATTTTCATAAAAATGAAGCTCCAAATTGCTTTCAATGGTCTTTAGGGTTAGCTAACACTAATACATAATTATTTAGAAGAAGGGAACCAAGCAATACCTAGGATGATTAGTGGATCAAGATATCTAGCTTCTGCTCTACGGCTTCGACTGGGAGCTCCCGGATGGGTTGAGCATCGAGGACGTGAGCATGGAGGAGGCCGGAGGGCTCACGGTGCACAAGAAGACGCCGCTCGTGCTTGTGCCCACCAGATACTACAAGTGCCAGTAGTGCTGATCATCGATCAGTTTAGCAAGCCGAATCAAGTTTGCTGAGGTAGCAGTAAATGAAAATCTGTACGTGAGGCCTTCCTCAACCTATATATAGTCTGTGATCGAGGCCGAAAAACAATGTGCAGATGTTGGTCAATAAATTATATGTGCAAGCAGTAGTAGGAATGATTGTAATAAGGTTCTGTGTAATCATTCGAAAGTTAGTAGGAATGGTGAAAGTCCGAATAATCCTCTAAACTATATGCGGATTTAAATTACTCCCACAACTAGGTTAATTGGTTTAATCTATCACTTCGTTAGCGAATTGGCTTGTAATCCAATGGTAGGACGGTCCAGTGGGACGCTGCCCACCAGGGTTCAAATCCTGATGCTCGCACCTTTTCCTGGATTTCTCAAGGATTTTCCAGCGCTATGCGTTAAGTGGTAAGCGTCGTTCCCGTCGACAACGAGGTGCCAATGGTGACTTCGGGAATCTCTAGATCTGTCGGGTGCTCAGTCCTTCGGAGGTGCTCATAGGGGTAGAATTTGCCTATGTGTATTCATAGGGGTCAGTGTGCGTGCTTGTGTAAGCGTCTGCGTTGTACTGTGTCATTCTCAAAAAAAAAATCTATCACTTCGTTAAATTTCTATTTTTTTTGTCTCTCCATACATGACTGCTTAACTTCAATTCTCGTGAGGTGAGAGTAAATCATCATAAAATATTTTTAAAAATATATTTTTCATACAATTTCATATCGCTACATTTAATTAAATATTAGGTGTCATAGCCTATAGAAATAATGATAAAAAATAATATACTTTTTTAAAAAATTTGTATACCTATCTGGTGACGTTGTATATATACTATACAAGTCGGTTAAGGTTAGATGAACAAAATCCTTCAATTCTGCAGCCGTTGTGAGCTTATATCCTCCAGCTGGTTGACTTCAAATTTGGCTAGTTTTTCAAGAATTTCATTCATGCATGTCATCGAACTAGTAAATTAAAGATCCATCTTTGATACCATATATTTGTTCAGAGCCAAATACACTTAAAAAAACTATACATATAATTTCATAAAATAATATCCAAATATTTTTCTATGAAAAAATTATGCAATTAAAAATACTAAAATCTAATCTAATCATAGAAAAATCATAGAAATTTTATTTTTATCAATAAAAAATAAGTACTTTGTTCTCTTTTTCTCCTAAAAATCATACTCTATCTTCTTTACTCTATCTTATAGCAAATAACAAAGAATTGTTTATTTTTATGACCTTTTGTGTGTTTATTTGCTAGAAGATGCCCTATTTATCCATTATAATTAGTTAAAAGTGATGTCCTAGACTGCGTAGAAAGATAAATGATGTGTGCCATTTAATGACAACACAAGTGTCACTTGATTCTATTTATGAACATATTTTGTAGGTAACTATAAAAGATAATTACTCTAAGCTAGGCACCGAAAGATAGAGTATGAATTTAGAAAAAAAATTGAACTCGGTTTCATTTTTTAGGTACAATATTTTTTATATGAAATTTCTTAAAAGAAACTAGATTTCTAGATAGAAAAAATATATTTGGATAGTTTTTTAGGAATTATTTGTATAAAGTTTTGGTAAAGTATATTCGACCTCGTAACTATCAGCTTAGTTCAATTTACGTGGTGCCACATATGATGAAATTCGGACTAGTACGATAAATGAGGGACCTCAAATGGACTTTTTCTTTCAACAGCACCCGAAGAAGGAAAAAGTCCGTCCTACCTCGCTCAACTATCATGTCTGTCTGCTTTGCCTCCCTCATCTCTAAAATCAGACATGACACCTCCCTCATCTCACAATTCCGAACATTTTTCCTCTTTAAGTGGTTTTAAAAGTGGTTTTATGAGTAACTAAAAATTCTAATATCTAACTTACTCTTAGATAATTTGTTTAGCTCAAAAAATATGAAATCAGTTTAATATTTTTGTAGATTTCATGCTCTATATTATAGTTCTTAATAATAAGTTATTTAAATCTTTTATGACCATAATTTTATTTTTTTGCTAAAAGTTGCTCATATTTTTTTTGCTAAAAGTTGCTAAAAGTGGTAAGGGGGCGGGTATGGCGAGCAATAACTATGATAGGAGAGGTGGACATGCATATGACAACAGCGGGGCATGATTACACTAACTTTGTTTTAAAAATAAAATTAGATTATTTGTAATAAAATTAAACTTCGACCTGGCCCATTTATCTCGTCTCAAGATGGGTTTAAAATAATAATGGAGATCATAGTAAATAAGAACATCTTAATTTTGAAAAGAAGCTCGGAATAAATAACTATGAGCATTTTTTAGCAAAAAAAAATCAAATCTCAATCATAAAAGATTTACATAACTGATAATTGATCACCAGAAGATAGAACATAATTTTAAAGATGAATCTGATTTCATATTTTTATTAGCTAAAATAAATTTCTATAGATTTTCTAACAGTAAGTTAGATATTAAAATTTTTAATTACTCTTAAAACCACCTTAAAAACTATTTAGGGAGGAAAAACGATCGGAATTGTGAGATGAGGGAGGTGCCAAGTCTGGTTTTGGAGATGAGTGAAGCAGACAGAAACCATAGTTGAGGGAGGTAATATAGACTTTTTCCCCCGAAAAAGGTCGGAAAGCAAAGCAACGTGAACAAGCGTTGGCCCAGAAAGCTCACACCATCACAAGCACGGGCCCTGAAACGATCGTGGCTGCCTCTCATAAGTCATGACCCCCCACCCCCGCGCAGTCGTCTGCAACCTTCTTCGGCCGGAGGCTCTCCCAAACCTTCCGCAATCTGGATCTCGACCTCGATGGGGCGAAAGCGACATCTTCTTCGTCGTCCTCCTCCCGAGGGAACATCGCCCGTCGGTTTTGGTAAGCCAATCACCCGCCTCCGTCCTCCACTGTCTCAATCTCACCCACGCCGGTAGAAAAAACTGGAACAGGTAGGTAGTGGGCAAAAGAAAGGAAACCCTAGAGCGGAGCGGAGAGGACACATGCATGCCAATGTAGATCCAATCCCATAGACCCGAAATCATCACCTCCATCTGTGAATTAGGGTTAAATCATCACCTCCATCTGTGAATTAGGGTTCGGGGATCGGCGTGGGGGCTGGAATTTGGGGAGGGCAGCAGCCGCCCCGGGCCTGGGCGGTGGCGTCCACAGGGTGATGTTCGCCTGTGGTCGTTTACTTTTGCGCGGGTGAATGCGTGCAGTGGCCAGGATGTGACAGCTTTTTAGTTGGAGCCTGGCAGGCAGCTGCAGCGCCAGGCAGCGATCTCAACCCCAGGCTCACGAAATCGAATTTCATGCGCCTGGGAACACTGCCTGCGCCAGGCAGGTTTGCCCCGATCATGCAGGGGTGAGGGTCTTCAGTCTGAATGGCTGATTTAGCTTGATATCTGAATGATGGTCTGTTTATGTTTTTCGTTGTAATCCTTCTTGCCTGAGCTTGCTGCTTTATGTGTTCCCAGCTAAATGGTTGGGGTATTCTGGAGAGATCTTGGTGCTGTTTGAGACGCCCTCTGGCTTTGCACTTTTCAATTATGATGGAACCCAACTCTTCCGCCCAAAAGCCATAGAGGTACTTGCTTTAGATTGTTCATCTTTTTTACTGTTGTGCTTGCTTTCCCTTGAACTCTATTATTAACCTAACTTTTTCTTGAATCTGTCTCCTTCAGAATATATGGGCCTACTTCGCCAGGGATTATATGGCAAAAGATGTTAGTATCCCTTATTTGAACCGAGCAGCAATATTAGTACAATTCATTATTCTCTCTTTTTTTGTTTTTTATTTTGTTATTTTGCATTGAAGCAATTCCATAACCTGGCTCTAAAATCATTTTTAATCCATGGAGTTGTTTGAAAAGCATGTAGTCTGATCCCATTATGCACATGCCTAAAAAACTATTTTCCTAGAAGTGTCCCCGTGGGTGCACCCGAGTTCAAATCTGCAGCGGTGTTGCTACACACCACTTTTTGACTGCTTAGGTAGGGCGATTGAAACCTGTCATGGTACTAGTACCACCAAAACGCACCATGCTACTTTAGCATATATACTTATTATTAATAACATTTGGAGCATACCTCGAATTTTATAAATGAAAACCTAAATAACACTGTCTTTACAAATGAGGCGTATCTAGTCATGATTGGTACATGACTGATTATTTCTTTTTCCCTTGTCCTTGTTCATTTCTCTATCAGGTTGTCATGCTGAGGGAGTTTCAAACTTTTGAGGACAAGGCCAGCGCCATTAAGCCTGAGACTGGTGTTAGTGATCAGCTTGCTAGGATGATCAAGAAGTGGCTTCGTCCTGGTCAGAAGCTAGCCGTTGGAAAGCGTGGATATAAAACAACCATTGAAACAAGCTTGGTTAGTGTAAACTTCTCTTGTTTGCATGCTTATGTAGAAGAAGATTGTGCATCATTTTGCTGTGAATTTCTTCAGAGGATCTACTGCCTATTTGATAATGCTGTCGCGGAGTTAATGTGGGGCCTGAAGAATCTTATGAAGAGTCTAGTACCTGGAGAAAAGTTGGAGCTAACTAAGGAGGACTGCCTTCCGATGAGTAAAGGAATGACAATGGTCCTTGAACGTTATGCTTGTGATCTCAAACCAGAGATGGTGAGCACCCCCTTCAAGCCTTTACTATTTCCGCTTACCAAAGTTTTTGATGCAATATTTTACCTTTTTCTGTGTTTTTCTAAGAGTGCTGAAGCAGCTCCTTGTATGCAGGTTAACAGTAGTTTTATTGAGACAGCACAAGCCTTGTACGAATGTGACTTATGTGTGAACAAACATGCTGGATCTTTGCAAATCACTGCTGATGTCCTTAAGGAGGCATCTGGCATTGACTGTAAAGACTGGGATCCTCTAAAACTTCTGACTGCTGTCAAGATAATATGTTACCCTAAAGAAAAATACAAATCTGAGGTAAACAAAATGCACTGCAAATGTGTTATTAGCTTATTGCTGGTCATTTGATAGAAACTTGTCATGCAATTAATGTGCTGAAGCATTTTTTTCTTTCAGATGTTTTCAGATGATGTCCGATCAAAATTGGAGGCTGTGGCCCCTAGTTTGGAAGGTAAATTCTTTGTGAATACATGCTTGGAAATGTACGAAGAGATGACATGGGCCTATGAAGTTTGGGATGAGGCACAGAGAATGTTGAGCTCTTTGGTCAAGGAAGCCAGAGAATCATACACAGCTGAAGCTGAACAAACAGATTTGCCTGAGAAGACAAGTGGGAGTGTCCTGTCAAGCCTGAATGGGTCTGATCTGACTACCAGTGAACCAGATGCTGTCTAGCTCCGTCCGGTGGAACCGAGTTTGGGTAGAGGGAAGGGGAAGCAGCGGCACTGCAGCAGAGCAATGGTGAAGATGGGGCTGCTGTGCAGCTGCTGCGGGCTGCGGCTTGCTGCTGCTGAGTGTAGATGATGCCAATGCCCATTATTCCATCACACAGCACCTGGATGTTCAGATCTGTTTGCGCATCAACACGAACCTGAACTTGGCTTGCTCTGATTCTCCGAAGAGATTCCGCGAGCTCGAGGTAAGATACCCCCGGTCAAATTTGGATATTTATGTTAATTACGCAATGTATGTACGGCGGTGCGCAGCCAGCGGCGATGCACTGGCGGATTTGGTTGTTCAACTTGCCTCGCCATGATGTTTTTGTTTCAGTTTTGCAATATGCGGCGGTGAGCAGATAGCTATCAATCACATCAACGGGACAAAGCACAGGATCCGGGAATGCATGCAGGATGGGGAGGAGGGTAAGGAGGTTTTATGAATTTTGTCGTACATACTGAGAAAGAGTTCTATCGTTTACCCAATCCCCCTCCCTTTTATTTCATATCTACCGTTTTGTATACAGAGACCGTGATGGTTAGAGTGAAGAGAGGATATCTGCATCAAGTTGAGGGACTGGGATGGGTAACGCCATCACGCACAAGGCCACACCAGGGTATCTATGATGATAGCTTATTCCTTTGTTCAAATGTTATGCATATGTGATCACTAAATATTGGTTCCGTTTGTTGCAATGTTGTGCACATGGAATCACTAAATTTTCGGTTCTGCAGGTAACGTGTATCCTATGGATAATCCAACTGAGCCGAGTGATATGGGGACTGAAAAAAAAGAAGAGATGAGGTGCTTTTCTGAACCTTTTTGTATTCTATCATGGGCTGTTGGTTAAGTAGTTTAATTAGAAATTGCATAGATTTTTCCCTCTCTGTGTGAGTGTGTTGGCCGTGGGGAGAATAAGCTTATCTATGTTGAGAAATGGCGCCATGCATTTTCTTGTTGCTCACGACCAAAACAAAATTTATTTGATTGTGTTGGCAGTAATAAAATAATGAAAATGTACAAAATGAGGTGTTGGAAGAATCTGGGATTAGCAGATGGAGTTAAAAAAAGCTAAAAGAAAAGTACATCCTCGTTGAAGATCTGCCAACAGAAGATGTGCTTGCTATGATAAATGGTATCCTAGCATCATGTGACGCCGATAAGATGTCATTCTCGTTTGAACTGGCTTCGACAAAAGGGAAAGATTCATTTACGTTTGACTATGACCTGAGGCAGGTCTGTTTAAGAAGGAAAAAACATGTTTGTTCTACTGCTCATAATAGTCAGGACACAAGACAGAAAGCTAGAAGGATTGGGAGATTTCTGCTTATCATCAAAGAACTACTTGAGAAGAACAAAAATATTCGACTTTGAGCCCTGTTCTACACATATCCTGAGATCCATAGTGATCAAAAGAAGTCTGATGAAACAGTCGAAGAGATAGCATTAATGCTTGAGTGCACTAGATAGTCTCTGAATATCCGAACATGCCCAAGAGGTCTTATCATCGGACCGATAGATCTATATATCGATGAACATCTGATAGTTGACTGCATGTTGGGTGGAGCATCTGGCAATGTTATACCAACAGAGAGATAAAATCAATAGGGTGAGGCTGAAGCCAAAGGTGGAGTACATTTTGGTTGTCGAAAAGGAGACGGTCTTTCACGCACTTTCTGACCTGGGTTTTCACACAAAAAATTATTGCATAATTGTGACAGGAAGGGACCAGGCAGATATTGCAACAAGGGTACTGTACTGTTGCGGAAGCTTAAAGATCGTCTAGATGTTCCTGTGTATGCCCTTGTTGACGGGAACCCACACGGAATGTCTATTTACCTGACATATCGTTATGGATCTGCGAAGAGAGGATATGATACTTTGTTGGCGGTACTGCCCGATCTGATCCTGCTAGGGATGTTCCCTTCAGAAGCTAAAGCAGGACTGACGGAGATGACTGATGCTCAAAAATTAATGTTGGCTGTGTTTAGTTCCAAAAGAGAGTGAAAAAAGAGGTGAAAAAGTCACATCGGACACTGTAGCACATTTCGTTTGTTTGTGGTAAACATTGTCCTATCATGATCTAACTAGGCTCAAAAGATTCGTCTCGTCATGTACATCAAAACCATGTAACTAGTTTTTTTATTTACCTATGTTTAAAGCAGCTGTGGGCTGTGACTTTCAAAAAGGCAGCTGTGAGATGTGAGCTGTGGCTTTTGAAAAAGCTCGTTTGGTTCAACAATTGTGGCTTTTGGAATAACCAGTCCCACTTGCAAGCGGTCCCCATGTGTCATGCACACATCGTCATCTTCCTCACCTAGCTAGAGCTGCTACATGCCTGCGGTCGTAGGCCTGCGCCGCGTCGCCCCAGCCGCATGGCTGCCAGCCCGCCGCCGCCCCTGTACGTGTGAGCGGAGAGAGAGAGAGAGAGAGAGAGAGAGACGGGCGGCGGCGGTCGGGGAGGAGGCAGGCAGGTGGGGGGGGTCAAGGGGCACAATGGCCGGGAGCATGGAAGAAGTCGGGCGGCGGCGGATGACGAGGAGAAGTCGGGTGGCGGATGACGAGGAGGAGTCGGGCGGGGCGGAGGGGATGGGGAGACGGAGAAAAAAAAAGAAACGAGAAAAAAAGAAAAGAAACTAGTGGTAGGTGGGTAATTTTTACCCTGAAAGCAGGGTGGGAAGTGCTTTTGGATTTGGACTAGGGAAAAGCTGCTTTTTGGCTGTAGCTTTGGATGACAGCCAACCCCTTTGGTTGGGCTTTTAGCTTTTTTAGAAGCAAAAGCAGAGGTTAGAAGCCCAACCAAACGCACCCAGCTACAGGCCATGAAAATAGGTGGGGAGGCTATCATGAAGCAGGAGAATATAGAGGACTATGTTGTCAGGAAAATACTGGAAATATGGAAAGTAAGATGATCCGTATTCCTAATTCGTCTGTGCTGTGTTTCTAAAACAAGACTGTAGGGATACACGATGCGTATATGTATTTATATCACATGGCTTCATATTCGTATGGAGTTTTGTTAACTCCCAACTGAATAGTTCTTTCTGCTAGTTTGCCAAGTTTCTTACTTTCCCAATTCCAGTTTGCCAGGTTGATTTGACATGCCTATGCATCTTTAGAGTGTGTTTCAATCAGTGAGGTTTTCCTTTTGTTTATCTTCTTATTTGCCATGAAGAGAAAGCTCCAACCTGTTGTGTGCTACACTGCTACCTTATGCAATGGTTCCCTGTCTGTGCATCAAACGTGATGGTGGTTACTGCAGGAAAGGTCTTGTATTTGCTCACAACCTGCTGTCGTTCTTTTCCCTTTTTTTTCATTGCCGTTTTAAACAATTGAAGCAGGCTGTCACAGAACCTTTGTTTTGTGGCTGCAGTTAAACATGTAATTTTAGGCACAAATTATAAGTGATATGGATAGGCTAGATTACAAATTTTAATTGTCAGATCATCATTATTGCATTGTCCTAATGCGTTCAGAGATTTTAACCATGTTAGTTTTTATTTATCTATTTTGGTTTTACGAGCTAATTCTACATATCTGTTTAGCACTTCAGCTTTGCTATACAGAACTGCCGTGCCTCTCTCCCTCTCCCTCTTTTTGTGGCAAAAGGGTTCTCCTTTGCTGATTGGTTGCCTTGGGACTCAGATGTCAACTACACTGATCCAACCGATCCGTCTCCACAATCAACTCCTCGATGTGCTTCTTCGATCGCCTTTGATAAAAACTTGTGGTCTCTGTCCTGTACAGTTGTTTGATGCACCAAAGCTCAAGTAAGCAGCTAGTTTCTGACAGTGTTAATTTGATAGTGCATAGTAAATGCAGGAATGTATAGATCTTATTGGTTGAGAACCATGCCATGCAATGCAACAGGGACTAGAGATGTTTTGATTAGACGACAAACCAGCTATGTTTGATCCTCCAGAGATGTTTTGGTGGTGGCTTTGACGGACGTAGCGACACATTAACCATCTTACGTGACACTACGTCAACTCGAGGGGCCTAAATTGAACTACCAGTCGTTGTCGGCTAGCCGGCTCCGTAAGTTCTTTTTTTTTTCGTCTATCTGAATCAGCAGCTAGACTTGTCTGTCCGGTAGCGTCGAGCTATGACTCTCTCACAATGTCAATTCACGTATGTAGGATTCCAAGTTCTAGGTGCTGACGTTTTTGATGCAATTGATAGATGCATGCTCTGACTCTTCCAACAAATTAAGAGCAAATGCAGAGATTGCTTCATAATTTGGAAATACTCACTCCTCAGACAAATCCAAAGCAAAAATATACTCCTCTGACAGACCTGCAGCAACATGCATGGGAGACAATAAAACATTAGCTATAGGTGACCCTTTGGGCCAAAATATACTCCTGAACAGAGATAGCCATGGTTCACCAGTTTTGGAACTGTTCGAATTATTTG
Source organism: Echinochloa crus-galli (assembly GCA_900205405.1). Lineage (NCBI taxonomy): Eukaryota > Viridiplantae > Streptophyta > Magnoliopsida > Poales > Poaceae > Echinochloa > Echinochloa crus-galli. The sequence goes on from OAMR01000089.1 coordinate 2,776,032, forward strand.
TGGCTTTCTTCATTTATTCTCTTACAGTTATAACTATGTTTATTCAAGAATAAGTTACATCTTGATGGAAGGAAGATTTACATTGGGGGTGTTTAGTTCGTGAGAAAAGGTGAAAAATGAAGTGAAAAAGTCACATCGGACACTGTAGCATTTTTTGTTTGTTTGTGGTAAACATTGTCCTACCATGACCTAACTAGGCTCAAAAGATTCGTCTCATCATGTACATCAAAACCATGCAACTAGTCTTTTTATTTACCCACGTTTAGTACTACATGCATGAGGAGAGAGATTTGATGTGATAGGTGAATAGTGAAGTTTGGAGAGAGAATTTTTGAAAGTTTGATGATTTGACCAGGAACTAAACAAGGCCAATGTCTTTATTACTAGTCAATGTGGAATTGGATGCTAAACTAACATTGCACACTGCATGGAATATTATTAGTAGAAGTAATGGAATACTTACTGATAGGGAATTAAACAAGGAATTAACTCTAGGAATCAATGACTTCAGGTGCTGAGAATGAACGATTGTACTGGAAGACGTTGGTAAGAATAATTTAGAGATCAAGCTAATGGAAATCAAAATGTGCACGTGTTTTTTTACCCTGGAACAGTGCGTCAGTGCAGGGGGAAAATCCATGTCCGGCCATTCATACTCACTACAGAGAGAGAGAGTTTCGTGTCAATCCCTTATATAGGCACGTTCAAGGACAACGGAGGGGCGAAACCCCCTCACGCGAAACCCCTCCCCTCGCGTGGGGCGACGCCCCACCGCCGCCGGAGGGCTCCTCCGACCTGCGCCGGCTGCGGGCCCCTCCTTCTCTTTTCCCTTCCATCCCTCCAGTCGCTCATTCATCTGCAGCACCATTATCAATTCTAGATCTAATTTTTTTGGTCGTTCACCGTCGGCGCCGGCACCGTATGCGGCCGTTCCTCGCCGGTCGTCTTGGTCCTCTTCGCTCGTCGTCCTGGTCGCCTCCGCCGCCACGTCGACTTCCCCGCGCCGTTGGGGCCGTTGACTTTTGCTGCCGGCCGTCCTCGGATCCGCGGCATCGCCGTGCAGCCACCCTCGGGGGCATCCTGGCTGGCGGTGGTGAGTGGGGGATCCCCTTCGTTCACCGGATTCCGTGCAACGAAAGTGTTGCGCTCGTCGCACAGAGGGTGTTTCTTCACCTCTCACGGATTGACGGGCGACGGTAGCAGCGGCGGCTTTTCTGCATACTTTCCTGGGTGTAATGCCTTGGTCTTCGGGTCAGACGACGGCGGCGCAATCAGCGTCGCTTTCCTCCTTCGAGGCGTCGTTGTGGAATTTCATGCACTGTGGCGAGGAAATGGATGGCGAGTCTACTGGGTATATTCTTGGTCAAGGTTACACAACGATTAGCATACTGGACACGGTGGTGATCGTCCAGCAAGATACCAGGCTTGATCTTATTCATTTATGGTCCAGTTCTACACCGGTTGATTGTACCAACGATTCTTAAAGCTGGTTAATTGGAGCCGGATGAAGACGACGGGCTTGTTGGTGGCAGCTTTGAGTGGATTCAGGGTTAAGTGTATGAAACACCACCATTGGCTATGTGTTTTTGGTCGTAAAAGATGTGTCAGGATGTATGGTTTGGACTGGTCTTTTTGGTGTTGGTAGTTTGGAGCTAATGATGGTGGTAGCTTTTTTTTTTGCTCCTTTTTTTCTAGATCTGTGTGCTATTAGGAATGGAGCTTTTTTCTTTGTGTAATAATGATAGTTGTATTCGCTCAAAAAAAATAATGATAGTTGTATGCATCTTTTGGATGCATAGGCTGCAATATCAATATATTCCCTTTTCTAAAAGTAAAGTTCGACGATAAAATGAAATATAAAAAATAATTAATTCTTCAACTTTATCTAAAAAGTGCCCGTTGTAACATTGAAAGTGTGCAATTAGCTTCCGAAGCTTATAGTGTCATCTATTCCCGGAGAACTTAACTAGTAATGGATCCGACCTGCTCCAAGCATGATATGCTCATTTTGGCCAAATCTTTATTTCATAGCCCAGGAAGGATTGACCATAACAACTGCTGGTCTCAAGCTCTGTTACTTAATTCGATTTCTTTGAGAATAATCAATGATACTTACTTTACATATATTCCAAATAAGAAAAAAAACTATCAGGCTGCTGGTTTATTCCATATGATTATTAGGTTTCGCTTGACCAGCGCCGGAAGCAAACCAGTGTTCCTGAAGGATCAAACCTTCAGCCTCCCGGACGGCATCACTCTGGTACCGTGGTACTGGGGAACATCTACGGCGCACGCGCACGCGCGCGGCAGTGCCACGGTCTTCGACGAGGTTATGACTATGAGAATGGGCCCAACCTCAACGACGTCCTCATGGGCCTTGTTAAGGAGCACCAAACATTCTCTTTCGAGTTCAACAAACACCAGATAAAGGGGTTTATACGAATTGATCATAGATCAATTGGTAAGGTTTCTTTGGTGGAACCTGCTAACCTGGGTCTAAGTCCTCGACTCGGCACAGGCACATGTTGTGATTTCATGAATTTTAAGATTTGGATATGTCGGATTTGCCGACCCAATCTCTCGGAGATGTTGGTCTTGCCTCATGGGCTTTGTTATGATCAGTAAGCTAGAGGCACTATAAACTTAATTAGTACCACTTCTGAAGTAATAATTTGAAGGAGATATATTTGCATGTTGTAATCCATCCATGCATGTAACAAAAGTTTTAGAATATTTTTGGTAGATAACCTTCACTTGAAAAAGGGTTATATTTATTCCCAAAGATAATATTATTTCTGCATGCATAGCCATAATGACTAGCAAGCAACAGCCGTTCCTAGCAGAATTAGTGGTTTAAGTTCTTTTTCAATACCCCATAGCTAACTCCTAAATATATTGGACACGCTACGAGGTTGAGACAAATCTAAAGCCGCATAAATCACAAACCACGCTACTCAAGTAAAGCCACGGGAGGAATGGCCACGGTAGAGCCGTGATCATGATCAGCAGCTTTTGTTTCACCGGAAGGGATCGAGTAGATAGGCTGTTTGCGTGGGTAACTTTGATAGTCTTGCCTTATTAATTACCCATCAAAAACAAACTTTGACAATCTTGACCTGGCTGCTCAGTAAGGTCTTATATATAAATCTTCTCTCGTTGCATACCGAGCGGTGCTAGATTCTCCGAATCTAGGACCCGAGAGAAGATTGAATGAAGAAGCAGCAGGCAGGCGTTGGATTCAATTTTTACAATCAATCAGCGCTCGCCTCTTCGCTGTTTGATAGGGTCATTGATCAGTTCACGCGCGCACATGCAAAATTGACAGAAATAGCTAAAATTAAACACGGAGATCAGAGCATCACAATGCAAAGACTTCAGTTTTTTTTGTAGACTTAGTAGTAAGCGAGGACTTTCGGGTTGCTTGTTTCATGCTACTTTTAACCAACCAGAATTAAGCAACAACATTGTATATATATTTTATAGCGTCTAGCTAGATTAGATTTTTTTTTTGCGACCTAGCTAAGATTAGATTAGATAATATATGGCCCTTGACAGGGTCAGTTCACGCATCTAGCTCGATTGATCTTCCAATTAAGTTCCAACTGCAAGCTCATGGCAGTTTAATTAAGTTAATTCAAGGACCGAGTGAGTATCGATGGAGCTGCGAAGTCATTTAGGCCTTGTTTAAATGCAGAATCGGGTGGTGCCGATTTCTGCACAGTGGCGCACTGTAGCTATAAATGCGCAACTGTAGCATTTCGTTTGTATTTGTAAAAAATTATCCAAAAATTGATTAATTAGGCTTAAAATGTTCGTCTCATACAACAAAACTGTGCAATTAGTTTTTGATTTCATACTTCATGCATGTTATGACATTTTGATGTCATGGCATTCTTCTTTTTACATAGTGAAATTTTGGATCTAAACAAGGGATTGATAGCAAAACAACACCAAGATGCTGTGGCGCGCTAGCTACTCTATTTATACCCCATAAACCGTGCACAACTTGCACCACGAAGCAAACAACTCACCCTCATTTGGAGTAGCAGGAAACCTGCATATATGCAGCCATGCCTTGGCTTGTCCTGCTATTAGACTTGTTGCCTCAACAATGGCAATGGCAGGTCCCTGCAGTCATCCTCCTCCTAGCAGCCCTCGCTCTTGCAACCATGACGACCAAAGGGCGCCGCCGCCTCCACCTGCCGCCTGCCTGTCCTGGGCAACCTGCACCAGATCATGGGCGGCGCGCTGCCCCACCGGAGCCTCCGCGACCTTGCGCGGCGGCACGGCGCCGTGATGCTGCTCCGGCTGGGCAGCGTGCCGACGGTGGTGGTGTCGTCGGCGGAGGCGGCGCGGGAGGTGATGAAGGCGCACGACGCCGACTGCTGCAGCCGGCCGGACACGCCGGGGCCACGGCGGCTGTCGTACGGCCACAAGGACGTGGCGTTCGCGCCCTACAGCGACTACTGGCGCGAGATGCGCAAGCTCTTCGTCGTCGAGCTCCTCAGCATGCGCCGCGTCCGGGACACCTGGTACGCCATGGAGGCTGAGGTGGACAAGCTCATCGGCGGCTTGACCGGCGTCGGGCGGAGACCGGTGTACCTGCAGGACCACATCTTCAGGCTCATGGACGGGATCATCGGCACGGTGGCGCTGGGGAGCATCTACGGGTCGGAGCAGTTCGGGCACAAGAAGCACTTCCACGACGTGTTCGATGAGGCCATGGCCGTGAAGAGCAGCTTCTCCGCCGAGGATTACTTCCCCAACGTTATCGGTAGGCTTGTGGACCGCCTCACCGGCCTCGTCTCCCGCCGCGACCGCGTCTTCTGGGAGCTCGACGCCTTCTACGACAAGATCATCGACGAGCACACGACGACGACGGACACAATGATTGATAATAATGGGCGCGGCGCCGGCTTCGTCGACGTGCTCATCGGCATCATGAACAAGCAGCAGCAGGAGGGATCTGCAGGTTTCAGCAGGTTCACTCGAGACCACGTCAAGGGAATACTGTCGGACACGTTCATAGGTGGCGTTGACACGAGCTCGATCACCATGGTCTGGGCACTGGCGGAGCTGATCCGGAAGCCGTGGCTGCTCAGGAAGGTGCAAGACGAGATCCGGGCCGTTGTGGGAGCCAACAATAAGGCCGAGAGGGTGCAGCCGGACGACCTGCCCAAGCTCAGGTACCTGAAGATGGTGCTCAAGGAGACGCTGCGGCTGCACCCGGCGGTGCCGCTGCTGGTGCCGAGGGAGACGATGCGTGACGTCAGGATCTGCGGCTACGACGTGCCGGCGAAGACGAGGGTCTTCGTGAACGCATGGGCGATCGGCAGGGACCCGGCGAGCTGGGGGGACAACCCCGAGGAGTTCGACCCGGACAGGTTCGAGGCCAGCGACATGGATTTCAACGGTGCGCACTTCGAGCTGCTGCCGTTCGGCGCCGGGCGCAGGATGTGCCCTGGGATGGCGATGGGCGCGGCCACCATGGAGTTCACGCTGGCAAACCTACTCTACTGCTTCGACTGGGAGCTCCCGGAGGGGATGACGGCGGAGGATGTGAGCATGGAGGAGGTGGGAGGACTCACCGTCAATAAGAAGCTCCCGCTCCTGCTTGTGCCCACCAGATACTCCAAGTGCCAGGGCTGATGAGTGATGATCGACTCTACGTACTCATATATTAGCAACACTGTGCTTAATTACGCAGGAGTGGTAGTTGTTTTTTGTTGTTCCTCGTGAGGGAGAGCTGTTGCCCCTGAGCCCCTCAAGTGAGTTGGTGTTTCAGTTTTTTCGTTTTGTTTTTATCCTCTTTCTAATAAAAAAATCGGTAAATCTTTTGCCGTCCGTTCAAAAAAACACTGTGCTTAATTATGCATGGATGGGACACGCCAGCTAGCTAGCTACTGTAGTAAAATAAACTCCATCGATAATGCTGTGACACTGTTGTATATACAACTCCTATATATGTCAGGTGCTCTTGAAAAGTTATTATACTTCACGTGAATATGTACCCAAACTACTTTATATGTAAACATATACACTTAATATATATTCGTCCCTATAAATACACGCTGACGCTTTATCGATTCCTTTAAGCAACTAAAATTGGACCACTAAATCTTTGAGATTTACGAATTAACCGACACTATGGGCACATAAACCACTGGTGCTAAGTTTTAGAAGTAGAACCTGTGGAGATAAGCTATACGGAGGCTCAGTTTGCGCTTATATACTACTTGTATTGCCAACGTACCAATACTTTTGTAAAGTTATAATTTGGCAACTTACACAGTAAATATTGAAAGCTCAAGAAGGATATATAATTCATCAAGAGAACATATATGCTCACTAGCTACCTTCTAGACTTGTAGCCTTATGCAAGTCATGTGTTTGTCATGGTCTGTCAGAGGTTGTTCTTACTGTCCCGCACCAGAGGCTAAGCTAGAAGGATAAAAACATTAACATATCTAATTGTCATGCAAAAATAGTTAAAACCGTTTTTTATCAATGATGATATTGTAGGTGGACAAACTCATCGGCAGATTGAGCACAGCTCCGCGCGCGGGGATTAAACATATATGCGTTCCTCGAGTCGAGATCGATCCACATCTTCGGGCTCATGGACAGCTTCATCGGCACGCAGCTGGTAGCTCCCGGCCACCTGACTGATCGTCCGGCCACAAGAAGATGCCGCTGGTGCTGCTGACCAGATGATACAAGCTAGTGGCAGAACTGATCCTTCTTCTAGTCGATCGATCATGGTAAGGTGGCTGCAAGTAAATTGAGAATCTGACCGTGCTGCCGAGATCGAGACTCCTGAATCTTGCACGCGGTAGTGTGCCAGCGTGCGTGGTCCGTGTATTTTAGCACGAGAAACACGTATGAACCCTGCTCAATAGTGGCTGTAGGTCAGGCTGCAAAGGATTGTTGTGCTGCAGGTAGCCGTCAGGCCTCCTCTTCCGAAGCTTGCTTTGGCCGGCCCGGCCTTTATAGTGGCCCACTTAGCCCAAGAACACCCTACCCAATCATAAAGACAGGAAACCCTCGCTGTGCTGAGACGGACCCTCCAAACCGCCGCCGCCGCCACCGCCGCGATGGGCAGGAACCCCTCCGCCGCCGCCGCCGCTGCTGTCGACGACGAGACCCTCGCGGCAACCATGCCCGCCGACCTCCTGGCCGCGTCCGACTGCGGTGGTGTCCACGGGCACGCCCTCTTCTTCGACGCCCTCGTGCAGCTTATTCCTCCGCGCTTCTACCTCCCGTCCGGCGATGAAGACCGCCCCTGGTACCAGGGTCTCTCGAAGGCCGCCAAGGCAGCCATGAAGGCCCAGTCCCGCGCCAACGTCAAGGCCGCCCGCCGAGCGCGCCTCGACCCCTCCGCGCCGCCGGCCTCCACCCTCGACCTCCTCAAGAAGTCCGTCGCCGACCAGGCGGCGGAGGAAGAAGAAGATGACGATGAGGAGGACCACAAGTCAGGAGAGGAGAGCGAGGAATCTGGGGATGAGGCAAATGAAGATGAGGATGCGATGGAGGAGGATGAGCAAGACGGGGATGAAATGCCGATTGCGCCGGCGGCAGTGGTGTCTGAGGACCGTTCAGTGACCTACGAGGAGCTGCGGGAACGGCTTCGCCGCGCTATTCTCGAGCGTCGTGGCAACCGCTGCACCAGGCCTGAGTTCTTGAATAAGCCCAAGAAGGAGAAGGGCAAGAAGGCAAAGGGGAAGAATGAGAAGAAAGGAAAAGGTGAGGGCAAGAAGAGGAAGCGTGATGACGGCACTGAGGATGCAGATGGCAAGGATGGGAAGAAGGCCGAGGAGAAGCCGGATATCATGTATGCGAACGTGGTTGTTGACCCAAAGGAAGCGAGGCGGAGGAAGAAGAGGAGGATCAAGAACAAGAAGAAGGAGCTGGAGCAGGCTAAGCGGTTGCAGGAGGCAAAGCAGGATCCTGAGAAGGCAAGTAGGATTGCTTGGGATACGGCAAGAAGACGGGCTGCTGGGGAGAAGGTGCATGATGACCCCAAGTTGATTAAGGAGAGCTTGAAGAAGGAGGAAAAGCGGCAGCAGAAGCATGCCGCACAGTGGAAGGAGAGGCAGAAGACTGTGGACAAGCAGAAGAAGGAGAAACAGAAGAAAAGGACAGACAACATCCGGGAGCGGGCACAGCAGAAGAAGATGCGCAAAATTGAGAAGCGCGAGAAGAAACTTATGCGCCCTGGGTTTGAGGGGCGTAAGGATGGTTATGTCAACGAGTAACATCTGCATCCAAGTTAGTCTGGGACATGGTTTACTATATCTTTTCAGAACTTCATTTGCTGATATTGGTAGTTGGTGCTTGTAATATGCTACCAATTCATGGCTGTTATAGTGCCTTAATTATTGGATGAACTCTCAATGTTTAGCAGTTCTACAGAAGATTTTGGAGTACTTATATAGCTGTGCTTTGTTTTTACCAAGTCATATGTTCTAGCACGAGATTGATCTATCTACTGGGAACACTGAATTGTGTTTCTGTGGATGACTGTTTCTTCTGTTGTAGCATTAGAGTGATGGATTATAGTGCTTCTGAGATGGTGTTTGGGTTGTCATCTCTTAGGGACCAGAATGAATCACTTGCCATCTTATTATGCATATGCCAATCTGGTATCTGGATAGGTCTCTGATTATGTGAATTTCTGTTGGATGTTTAAGTTGGCAACTAGTATGACTCGGTATTTATTGACGGCAGAGTGTGAACCAACAAATATACCTGTCTCATTCCTGTTTTTAGCATCACCGGCTTACGATTTGTTGTCAGCCGTTGCCTTCAAAGCATCCTCGGCTATAACTCTCTGAGGTACAAAATCTGAAAGAATTTGCAGGAATGGATCAGTCAGTTCATCGTAATTTATACAGCAATGCAACAGTGTAAGTTTCCCAACGATTTAAACGAAAAAGATGAGCATTTACTATATCTTTTCAGAACTTCATTTGCTGTTTCTTTATTTCTGCTTGATGTAACTAGAATGTCGAGATCCTAGTATCTATTGTTTAGGCCATGGGGACACATAGATGGACAGCAATATTATCTGAATAGCTGTAGCATTTTTTTTTCAAGAATCAAGATGCTTCCCTGATCTGTGTATTATTGCTGGTGCCTGTTTTGCCTGTAGGGTACTTGTGGCAGATGAAGGCAATGACTAGCAATAGAAGTTTGGATGCCAGCACTTATCTGAGAGCCACAGAAGGGAGCTGGGAAATGAAGGAAGCTTTAGAACATGGAGTGTTTCTGGAATTTTCTTTTGTAGTGTTTCTGAGAATGCGCAGGAACTTGTTACTTGTTAAAACTGGAGAATGTTATTCACTTGTAGCATCAGCACCGCCCACCGCCAAACTGATGCTGAAGAACCTGTTGTTGGAGAATTTCCTGGCTTTTCTTGTTGAATCTTTTGAAGCGTATCATGAACCTGTTGTTGTTGAATCTTTTCTTGTTATTCACATATCATGAACCTGTTGTTGAATTTCCTGCTGGTATTCTGCTGTTTGTTCACAGAACCCATGGTTGTTAAACCTGGTTCTTCCCAGAACTGGACATGGTAGCATTATCACCAGTGGAGTTGCAGCATGATCATGATCAGTACAAAAAAAAACTGTGAATCAGCGTATGCAGACATCTTAACTGACGAAAGGACTGAAACCTGTGAATTGCAACGTTGGGCTTTATTAAATTGTGGATGTGAACAGAATTACATATAGTACAACCGAGACTGTTCTCACATAATAGATAACCGTGATGTACACTTCAGATACCCTAACATCACATACAACGAGGACTAGAAACAATGTTGAATCCTTCACAACATCTCGTATAACGAGGACTAGAAACAATGTTGAATCCTTCAAGCCTATGGGATCACTTCTGCAGCTTGCTGTGTCGCGAACAGAAGGATTTGAGCCTATCAAGGCCATCTTCAAGAGAAGATGGACTACAGATCTGTGATTAGGCATCATCCATGGAACATCACTCCCAGGCATGCAACTTATCAGCCACATGGTTGTAAGTGACACCAATATCTACAATATCGTCGTCACTAAGATCTTGACCTGTATGAATACCATCTTGAACTCTTGATCTGTCTGCCTGTCCGGGAAGTCTGGATCCGTCTCTCACCAAGTTTGTTCCAACATAATATCTACTTGTATTTCTTGAAGAATCCACAAATGATCAGATGGGCGTGAATTTGCACTGAATTTCAAAACTGTTCAACAGTTTATTCTCCTATCCTCCATCTACAACAGTTCAAAACTGAAATAAGTTAGAATTAACCATCAATATACTCATAACAAGGATGCAGATAAGTTTTTGTGTGAAAAAGATCTGACCAAGGTAATTCCTTTATAAACTGTTTTCAAAACTCAAAACACACTGTTTTTAACAGTTTATTCTTTTTCTGAACTGAAATTTCTAACAGTTTATTCAGTACTGAGCATATGAAACATTCACAAGAGTGAAAAAGCTTCAAAACCATACGATGCAGGATTGTACTAACTTATAACTGTGATAAAACCACAAACAAACTCCATACATTTCCTAAAAAGACTAGAGCAAAAATTCTGAGCCGCCCCTCAAAGAGGCAATATTCTGTAGAATTTGTAGAATTAGCATATGGACATTTCATCCAATTGACAAAGTTGATACTATGCTTTTACCTGCAATTATTATTGTTCTCAGAAAAAAAATAAATGAGTGTTTAACAACATTAACATATACTCCAGGGGAACATAATAAACAACACTCATTCTTTCCTGGTTGTTCTTTAGCGAGAGGCATTGATTTAATTTGCTAGCACCAGATTACTTCTGTCAGCAGGAATAACAACAAGATGAAAGGAACAAAGAAGACTAAAAAACAAAGATATTAACCGCCAATATTCGAGTGCCACTTCCACCACCTAATGCAAAATTCCTTGATCGAACGGAGGAGAGATTGTTGTGTGCAGGTGCTGCTAGAAACTACAGCCGGTGGACAGATTGGGCATAAACGAAATTAGCTGATGGCCAATTGCTGCAGAAATTGCTGTGGTAGAACTGAACTAATGGCCGTTGCGGCAGAAATTGCTACTACATGGCTGAAGCTAATTTTGTCAAAAACATGGGTTTCAGTGTGCTTGAAGGCTGCAACGTCCATCATTCAGTATACCTCGATCGATCTTGTGTTCGGTAGCCTAGCCTTAAAATGTTGTCGCAATGATAAAAAGAAAAAATGCAGCTACTTCGTTGTACTCCAGAAGGGAAAAAAACACACTAAAATCCGGCCTTGCAATCATCAAACAGATAAAAAAAGGAATTCCACCAGCAAACAGATAAAAGTCTTGATCAATGGATATGACGGAGCTGGGCAATCGAGCATCACCATACAGCAGCAGCGTACCTACCACGGAGCCCCCCGGCAGCCCTCGTCCCCGTCAGTACGTACGAAGGCAACAGCTAGCTCCACCAGCTCGATCTGGTCCTGCGGCGACCCTGCCGAGGAAGAGCGTCCGCGAGCACTAGGATGAGGAGCACCGACGAGGCGGGCGGGCGCTGCCGCGGGGCGGGCGGCGGCGAGGGAGTGCGTGGGGGCGCCGGGGGATGTGCGTGGGGGCACGGCGAGGCCCCCCACCCGTGCGGGTGGACGGCGAAGGCGAAGGGGAGGCGGCGCGGGTGGAGGAGGGGGGTTCCTTCCCCGAAATTTGGCGGACGGAGGAATCCTCCTGGGCCTGCACTTTACCTGAGCTCGCCGCTGCACGACATGCAATGCAGGAGGCCCAAAACCGGAAAAATGCAGGCCCAGGAGGCTTTACCGGTTAGCACGAGAAACACACACATGCGGATGCGGTGGTACACTGAACCTGCGCTCAAAAAAAAAAAGTTCCACTGAACCCTGTTCAAGTAGATGATGGCAACCAATACGTACGTAGTGGCTAGCTGCACATTTCTCAGCATTGTGAGCAGTCACCAGTAGAAATGTGCTGCAGGTCGTAGTGGTTCCTTGATACTACAACGCACGAGAGCATGAACAACCAACCGTGCAAGTCATGCTCAATCCATCTTTGGAAGGGCTGACTTTGTCGAAATTCCAGTCGCCTATCCTTACTTGGCTCTCCAGACTCCAAAGCGCTCTGCTCGATCCTTTTCTGCCACTGTGCACCAACGCGGCCTTATCGTGGAAGAATCAACTATAGCCAGCAAGCCTCGTCGCGGTTCCAGTATTTCTTGATGAATCCACGAATGATCAGATGGGCGTGAATATGCACTGAATTTCAAAACTGTTCAACAGTTTATTCTCCTATCCTCCATCTACAACAGTTCAAAACTGAAATAAGTTAGAATTAACCATCAATATACTCATAACAAGGATGCAGATAAGTTTTTGTGTGAAAAAGATCTGATCAAGGTAATTCCTTTATAAACTGTTTTCAAAACTCAAAACACACTGTTTTTAACAGTTTATTCTTTTTCTGAACTGAAATTTCTAACAGTTTATTCAGTACTGAGCATATGAAACATTCACAAGAGTGAAAAAGCTTCAAAACCATACGATGCAGGATTGTACTAACTTATAACTGTGATAAAACCACAAACAAACTCCATACATTTCCTAAAAAGACTAGAGCAAAAATTCTGAGCCGCCCCTCAAAGAGGCAATATTCTGTAGAATTTGTAGAATTAGCATATGGACATTTCATCCAATTGACAAAGTTGATACTATGCTTTTACCTGCAATTATTATTGTTCTCAGAAAAAAAATAAATGAGTGTTTAACAACATTAACATATACTCCAGGGGAACATAATAAACAACACTCATTCTTTCCTGGTTGTTCTTTAGCGAGAGGCATTGATTTAATTTGCTAGCACCAGATTACTTCTGTCAGCAGGAATAACAACAAGATGAAAGGAACAAAGAAGACTAAAAAACAAAGATATTAACCGCCAATATTCGAGTGCCACTTCCACCACCTAATGCAAAATTCCTTGATCGAACGGAGGAGAGATTGTTGTGTGCAGGTGCTGCTAGAAACTACAGCCGGTGGACAGATTGGGCATAAACGAAATTAGCTGATGGCCAATTGCTGCAGAAATTGCTGTGGTAGAACTGAACTAATGGCCGTTGCGGCAGAAATTGCTACTACATGGCTGAAGCTAATTTTGTCAAAAACATGGGTTTCAGTGTGCTTGAAGGCTGCAACGTCCATCATTCAGTATACCTCGATCGATCTTGTGTTCGGTAGCCTAGCCTTAAAATGTTGTCGCAATGATAAAAAGAAAAAATGCAGCTACTTCGTTGTACTCCAGAAGGGAAAAAAACACACTAAAATCCGGCCTTGCAATCATCAAACAGATAAAAAAGGAATTCCACCAGCAAACAGATAAAAGTCTTGATCAATGGATATGACGGAGCTGGGCAATCGAGCATCACCATACAGCAGCAGCGTACCTACCACGGAGCCCCCCGGCAGCCCTCGTCCCCGTCAGTACGTACGAAGGCAACAGCTAGCTCCACCAGCTCGATCTGGTCCTGCGGCGACCCTGCCGAGGAAGAGCGTCCGCGAGCACTAGGATGAGGAGCACCGACGAGGCGGGCGGGCCTGGCTAGCTGCACATTTCTCAGCATTGTGAGCAGTCACCAGTAGAAATGTGCTGCAGGTCGTAGTGGTTCCTTGATACTACAACGCACGAGAGCATGAACAACCAACCGTGCAAGTCATGCTCAATCCATCTTTGGAAGGGCTGACTTTGTCGAAATTCCAGTCGCCTATCCTTACTTGGCTCTCCAGACTCCAAAGCGCTCTGCTCGATCCTTTTCTGCCACTGTGCACCAACGCGGCCTTATCGTGGAAGAATCACCTATAGCCAGCAAGCCTCGTCGCGGTTCCATATACCTACATGATGGCCCCCATCCTTATCTCATTCCATGCTGTTATTTTCTTCTTCACATGCACATATATTCGATATGCCCACCCACCCATGCATGGGCAATTGCCAACCCAGTTGTTCATGCACCAGTCAACCAATGTGACGAACTTGGTATTAGGAGGAGGAGAACGTACATATATGAGATCCAAATCCCCGGATGCTCTCCAAAAAGGAAAAGGCAGCCAGCCAATCCAGATCCAATGATCTGCTTCTTTTCCATGTCAAAGGCAAATATTCCTCGTGTCAGAACACGCACCTCCCCCAGCAAGCAAATTCGTCAACTCCCAAGCCAGTGGCTGATATATGGCTCCTTATAAATACATGCCCAGTCCAGGCATGCAGGCATCAGCGCACAACAAGCACAAGTGGCAGAAGAGAGGTCTCGCATGGAAGTAGGAGGCCATCTCTGATAGCCAAGGATGATTTGCCTGTAGCCACCTCAGAATGCTCCTGGTGCCATGCCATGGCAATCAGGAGCGTCATGTGGCGGCTCTCCGGGCAGATCATCCGGGCTACCTGAGTACCTCTTACGCTATCCCATGTCAGGCTTACTCTTCTTTGGCTTGGCTCAAGAGATGAACAGAATCCACAAGACAGGTGAGGTATTCCGCTCCATAAAACATTATCACTAGTTACTTCACTACAGCTGCAGCTTGTGGCTAGATCCTTCATTTTGTTTGCAATTGGGTGGTGCCATAAGCCCAGTACGATAATTTGACCCCAACCGAAACTAAGTACAGTTTGTTGGGATACTCTCTATTTCATGTGCTTTTCTGAGGAAAAAAAAAACTCATGGCTGTCAAAATGTTGCTGAGGTTGAAGCCATAAGATGCCCTTCGGCTTGGCTCTTGCTTTCTACCCTGAGCCTCTTCTTTTCGACCACAAGCTGAAAACCACTCCTCCCTAGTGAATAATCCTAGCATACTTATAATTACGAAAATGTACCAGACTATCATATTTGACAACCATCACATTTTGGAGGTGACATTTCAAAAGGACAAAAAACTATGATTTTTCAACTAAAGGATCCATTCACTACTCTCTTTGAACTTACAATGTATCAATGCCTCCGCATATCAGTTCCTTGCACCTTTCTTGAATCCGCCCAGCAAAGCCCTAACCAGTAGCTAAAAAAAAGGAGAGAAAACAATCTGAGACAGTGAAATAATTGGCCTTTAGTAACAGATATATAAACATCAACCACATAATTTATAAATAGATACAAGATATCTTCTTTCAATTTAATTTATGCCACCTACATGCATGCTCCCGTTCTTTACTTCAGATATATGACCAGTTATCCCAATTACTCCTCCAGTTTAAGCTGATAACTGCCTCACAATGGCTTAGATGGCACATGATAAATAACTATACACCCAAAAACGGCTACAGAACAGTACATTTCCTTGCCATTTGTCCAAACACACCACAAAATCATGTCGCCATCCAAACAAACTACAGAATCATGTTCATTTGCTGGTGGACATGTGGCATTGATGTGTACAACAATAAACTGACATGGCTAATAAGGCTTCATAGCACGTATAGCAGTATAGTTTTACATTATTTGTGCGCGAACACAAAGCAAGTGCAGTGTCTTGCAGCCAATTTTTTCTATCAACTATCCCAAGAACATTGATGCCAGGACTCAGGAGAAAGAAAGTTGAGCCCCGTATATCATTACTGCATTGCACACCAATGAATGCCAACGTGAGTAGTGTTTCATAGCTGAGTTTTTCTATTTACTATCACAACAACATTGATATTATGAGAAAGGAAGTTGAGCCATATGTGCCAGTCCTGCATTACACAACGACGAATGCCTAAGTGGGTATACCATTTACGGCCACATAATAACTAAATGGTTTATTGATTAAAGTTTACATGAACATAAATTTGATTCACATTATGGGTTTAAAACACTCGTACGAATATTCATGCTGAAGTTATGAGACAGTTCAGGCATAGAAGAGATCCAAAATGGAGACATATCACTAAAATAGGAAACATACATTTAATACAGAAGGAATGTGAATACATAACCAATTAGTCAATGGAACTTAAAGAACATAAGTAGAAATGGAAGCCGCTAGATTAGGATATGAATAACATCAGCTAAGTAATGTTAAGACTTGAGATCATGAATGAAACCCCAAAAATTTCCGTGTAGTTATAAAAGGCAGTTTCCTTTCACGTTCCAAATTAGTATAACTTGTGTCAGGAGACTAGTTAAAATAGGACATCATAGAGCTGAATATAACAGAATTTCACAGCTCTAAATATTTACAGGAACAAAAGGTTCTGAACTCCGTACACATTTTCATCACAGCAGAACTGCAGAAGTGATAATCGGCATACAATGGGGGAGAGAAAATTTCACCCAAGTAAACAGTAAGCAGTCAGGTAGAAATTCAGTTAAAGGACTAGATAATGTTGTCACACTAAAACCCATAATGAGCAGAACTAGGAGGGTACATCACCTAAGTTGTGCACTGCTCGGTCGAAAAGCATATCAAACCATAAAATAGTGCACAGCCCTCTTCATTAAAGCAATCAAAGGGTAATTGGTGCATTCATTGTCACATAAAATGCACCACACATTAATGGGAATCAACATTTATGGATGATCCCTAACATCGTTCATGCTCAAGATACATAGCATAAGGCACCCTAGTAGGAACGAAAGATTGATGCAGGTTGGTCAATTATTATGGCACTTGGTGTTGACTTTTTTTTCTTGGAAGAAATTCGGTGAAGAATGGTTGCTCTTGTTTGACAAGGAACAATTCCTTGGATGGATTGTGTGTTGACCTACGTAGAGCTTTTTGGAACAATGGATTCTGTTCATCAAGACATGGCCTTAACGGAGGCTCAAGAGGCACCCGTATCTCACTAGAGATCTTCTTTCAAGTGACATTTTGTAAGATAGGCAAGGTCAAAAATAAAAGAAGCCGATCCCCACACGATTTGGAGAATATATACCTACCATTATCAAGAAAGGATTCAAAGGAAAAAAAAAGTATGCTGATGTGCCACAAATGAGAGTATGGATGACACGTTGATTTGTATTTTCTTTACGTGTCTATCATATCTGATCTTGTGCACGCTATAAATAAGAATGGAAGGAAGAAAGTCCAGATCTAAGACATGCTTTTGCAACCCAGTATCCTCCTAAGCCCTGGGCGCCACCCAGCCGGCATGCTTTCTGCAACAACCATGAGCTATGCGGGCTTGCTGCTTGGTCCTCAGTGTGCATGGGCTCCCAAAGGTGCAACTGCATTTCCCATCTGGTGCGGACACGGGCTATTTGCCCACAGGGGCAGACTACAGTGATCACTAACATTCCTTCAAGGTGAGTTAAAAAAACCTCACCTTGTTTTATTGAAACGTCTGTGAATTCTGTCTCCTAATAATAAAAAGAATCTCCCACCTTTGTCTCAGGAAAAAAAAAACACCAGCATTCATTCAACAATTCAGAACGGCATCTGGTTATCAAGGCAGAATGCCCTGATGTGCTTTCTATAGAGTAAAATTGCATGCCCCCCCTGTTTTCAGTACCATTCCGGTAGCTTTGTATACAGATAATTTTAAGCGGAAGTCAATCTGAAGGATTGATGTACGGCAGAGAATTTGGAGACAAAGTAGCAAGTACAAGTAATAAATAGGTGCAGGTTTATTGCATTTACTATGAAAATCAACACAACAAAACGGCAGCAACATGTTAATGCAACTAGTTTGCCCATCCCATTATTTCGCTGCTTTTCCAAACTATTCCTTTTGAACAACTTCTCAGCAGCTGTCATAATAAGACAAAGCGGAGGCAATCGTCAACAGGTTAATGCAACTAACATTCCATTATTTCAGTGCTCTTCCAAACTATACCTTTTTAAACAACTAGCGCCATAATACGACAAAGATGAGGCGGTCATCAAACATGTATATACACACTCGGAATGTCTCTCTATGTAAATGAAACCAAAATTGAGGTGGCAGAAGAAGCTAAGAGCTCACCAACTCAGGAAATGTTGTCGCTCCGGAGCTTCTGGATGGCGGCATACATCTTCCTCCTGGAGCCAACAGCCCCAATGCCCATGTCCTTGAGGTCCTCCAGCGTTAGCATCGGGAGCACCTCGTCGTCCACCTCATGGATCTCAAACACCGGAGCATACCGAGAAAGCCCCAACCAATCGAGCCACGCCTTGACGCCGCTGTATCCTATCGCGGAGGGAAGCCGGCCGTTGGGGAGGCCCCAGGCTGCCTCGGCGGCGGGGGGTGCCGCGGCGGCCGGCAGCGCGGCGACGACGGAGGCGCCGGCGCCGTTGGTGGCGGGCTCCGGCGGGCGGAGATCGGCCATGGGGGGCGGCGAGATGCGTAATCCGCGCGGGTGGATGCGGCTCAAGCTTCTTCTTCTCTCTCGAGTGGAAACGAGTGTGCTCAACCTCCTCTCTTCAGCCTGCTTCGGCGGAGAGAGAAAGAGAGAGAGTCGTAATCGGCACGCTGCCGCACGCGGTTGCAGCGGGATCGAGACGCGTGGCGCTTTGGATGGTGGGGATGCGGAGTTGAGGGGCTCGATGCGCCCGAGTCGCCAGGGGGGTTGACTGGGTTGACGCCGAGGTGGCGCTCTGCCAGCGGCAGCAGCGCAGTCCGCATAACCAACAAAAGCTTCACGACCCACGGGCCGCCCCCAATGGGCCGCCTCTGTTGTAAGCCACGACGAATAACGATAAAGTAAAATAAAATAAAATCAAATACATAGGATATATGATTTAACGTGGAAAATTCCTCCAATACGAATAGAAAAACCATGGACATCAGCAGTAACAATCTCAATGTATATATCTTAAGAGTCGGGTAACAACGACAGCGGCGGCTTATAAGAAAAGTTACGAATAGAAAAAACCATGGACATCAGCAGTAACAATCTCAATGTATATATTTTAGGAGTCGGGTAACAACGACAGCGGCGGCTTATAAGAAAAGTCTCTACAAAACCCTAACAAAGATGTATATACCGTACCGCGGGCCGCACCTCCTACACGTCAACAGGGGGTACGGCATGAATAGGCCGTCCCAAGCCTCCGGCTCATGAATGTGAGAATTTGAAACATATCCTAACACCTCCGGCGGATGTTTTTATTTAATAGGCTCCGCGCGCCAATGGGCCTTGATGGTCTACCTTTTGGAAACGCGCGAGTAGCACAGAAGCAGCAGCAGAGGAACTGTCAAACACAAGTCAGCCACTGGTCGGTCTTTGACTCAACCCGGCTGTGGGTGAATGAGTCCATTTTTAGTAGTGGGTGTGTTGATCCCTAAAAAAGGCAGTCGACAAGTCACATCGGACATTGTAGCATACCATAACACTTTTCGTTTGTGTGTGGTAATTGTTGTCCTACCGTGACCTAACTAGGTTTAAAATATTCGTTTCGTCGTGTACATCAAAACTATGCAGTTAGTTTTTTTATTTATCTACATTTAATGCTCATGTATGCGTCATTTGTTATATTTAATATTTTAATGTGATGTCGATGTGACGAAAAAGTTTGGTGGAACTAAACCCATCCAGTTATTTTTTGCATTTCGCTTTTATATGGATGTTCAGCATTTCACTTTTCTGATGCCTTTCGTTCGCTATGTTGGTCTGAGCTTTTGAACGGATGCATAGTGTTGCTATACAAACTTATGACCAAATTATCGTCGACCTGAATCGTTTCGAGAACATGTCCTCAGGTCTCTCAATCGCGATCGATAGCTAGATGTGGTCCTCGTCTGAAACTCTGAATCAGAGAGTGGAACATGGAAATATGAAGGGGTCTGAATCGGAACGTGGAAAATCTAGGTGAGAGTGGCTGGTCATTGCCTTGCTGTTTGGGCGCAAGAGAATATCTCCCAACATTACTCGCACCGCATGGCTAAAATTCGACGCCTTCTCTGCTCACCGTAAGACGAAAATAATTCATCCGAACTTGTGGCGACGTTGGAGCGCGCCCCCTGCCCATCCCAAAAGGTCGACCCATCCTTTTCAGTGTTCATTGCTTTCTCTCGGTGTCCTATTTCTGAATGCGTATGCTTCCTCGCTGTCTCCATGCTCTGTGTATCTTTCCGACTGCAGAACCATAGACATTACATAAGCAGGTGCAGGTGTTGGCAAAACAACAAGAGTCTCTCCTCCGGTCTCTACCAACTTGCACAATACTTAAAATCAAAGATAGTGACAATTTACATGATATAGCTGTGGGCGGTTGGCATGTTCCATGCTGCATCCATCCAACAGTAAGCAAAAACGAACCTTGACCGCAAGTGCACGATTCCAACCACAATTGCTCATCTGGAGCAAAACCATTCCGGTTAATGTAAGTACATGGGACGCTGAGAGCTTTACATGTTGGGAGATAGTGGTGGAGATACACTGCAACTGCAAAAATTGCGGCAGAGTAAACATTCGATTGGGAACATGTGGACCTTTGCTGATACCATGTCAAGTTGTCAACGACAAACAGAAGCAATCTAGGCCTTGTTTAGATCCGCAATCCGGACGCTCGAATTGGGCCTGACGCAGCAGTAGTAATAAATGCGTCACTGTAACATTTCGTTTGTATGTGTGAAAAATTGTCCAAACATTTATTAATTAGGCTCATCTCGCATAGTACAACAAAACTGTGTAATTAGTTTTTAATTTCATTTTTAGTACTCCATGTATGCTATGACATTTGATTTAACGGAAATCTTCTTTTTTACATAGTCAATTCGGGGGTGTAAATTTGGGAACTAAACAAGGCCCTACTCCCTCCGTCCCTAAATATCTGTCGTTTTCGTTTCCCGAAAAATAACTTTGATTAAATATATACAAAAATATACTCCCTCCATTCTGAAAACTTGACGTTTAGGACAAGGTTTGGGTCAAACATTGGGAATATAAATCATCAATAACTTTTAAATTGTTGAGTTTACAAATGTGAAAACTATATGAATAGATTTGTCTTGAAAAAAACTTTCATAAAAGTATACATGTATCACTCTTTGATAAATATGTTTATAATATCAAGAGGTCAAAGTTGTGTTTTGAAGACCGTGTCGCTATCCTAAATGTCAGGTTTTTCAGAACGGATGGAGTATTGATATTTATAGTACAAAATCAATATCATTAGATAGATGTTTAAATCTAGTTTTTTAACAAATTTATTTGGAGATGTAAATGTTGCACGTTTTTTTTACAAATCCAATTCAATGTATGGCACGAAAATCCAAAACGACAATTAAATAGGGACAGAGGGAGTAATAGGTAGAATGCTACAAAGGGAGTCCTGCTGCGTTGCGTTATTGGGGAGGACGAAACCTTTTTCGCTCTGCCACGAACTACCGCAGTGGAAATGTACTCGGAGACAATTAAGGCCGTCGTTTAGTTCCAAAAAGTTCCAAAAAGCAACTCCCAAATATACTATATAAAAATAGGTAAAGTCTATCGGACGGTCGGCCGCGCGGCCGACCGATCGCGCGACACGCCGGTCCATCGTGTTGCCTTTTCTTTAGAGAAACCCATGGTGTTGATGCGCCATCGTGAAACCGCACAACGTTAGTTGGTCTAGTAGACTTTATTAGGCCCATGCGGAGTGAGATAATATCATGCGACTCTGGTTATCACCCACGTGACAAAACCAATATGAGTTGGCCCATTTACGTGAACTGGTCTTCACGTGGACTAGATAGAGTTGATGCAGGATGAAAAAAAGGTTAACAATAAATTAAATTGTGGTATTTAATATAAAAAATTAATGGTTGTATACTTGACTAGTCTATGTGTATTTGACTTCTTAAACACCGATTATGTCATGGTAGGTATTCTGTACTATCAACTTGACTATTATCAATCTGTATATATTGTGACTATAAACCTACATAGACCCTGAGTATCAAGGTGTGTATTCACTGCACAACATGGGTATATTGAATGCCAACCTACATATATTATAACTATCAATCTACATATATTTTAAATATCAACCTGTTTGTATTTGTCTGTAATAGTCTGTGTATTATGACTATCAATCTATAAATATTGTGACTATCAATCGATATATATTTTGAGTATCAACGTGTGTATTATTATTATCAATCTACAAATACTGTGACTATCAATCGATATATATTATGAGTATCAACATGTGTATTATTATGATTATCAACCTATATATATTATCACTATCAATCTACATGTATTCTAATTTCTAAATATGAACATGTGTATTCACTCATCAACCTGTGTATTCTGACTACCGACCTATATATAATATGACTAGAATCTATATATATTCTATATATCAATCTACACATATTATAAATATAAATCTATATATGTTAACAAAATATATATAAGTTGATAGTTTAAAATTTTACATCATCTCAATCTAGAGAGGAGCTGTATTTTAGCAGGTGAAGCCTTCGTAGTGAAAGGAGCGGGTGACGAGTAGGTGGCTTGTTTTTCTTTGACGGAAAGACACGGCAGCGAGGCACGAACGGAAAAAAAACGGAAAGAGAAGAAGGTATCGGCACAGGAGAAAAAGCTCCGCGTGGGCTCCGCGCCGGAAAAAAGAATGGGGTCGCGCGATCGGATACAGCGCGACCCGTCGCGCGATAACTTGGTTCTAAAAATAAATAAGATTCCTCGTCACATCAAAATGTCATAACATGCATGAAATATTAAATGTAGATAAAATAAAAACTAATTGCACAATTTTATTATACTCTGCGAGACAAACGTTTTAAGTCTAATTAATAAATTTTTGGACAATTTTTCACACATACAAACGAAACGCTACAGAGTCCGATGTCTGACCGGTGTCAGACCGGCCTGCAGACCCGAATGGGGCGCGGCCTTTCTGGATCTAAACGCGGCCTAATTACCGTGCTATTCTCCAAGCATAAGATAGTTCTGAAAGCACAGCGCACGATGTTGCATTGCATCTGCATGCGTGATCGAGTTTTAAGCTTTCAGGACTGCACACAAGTTGTGGAGACCATTGATTGGTACTAGTATCTTTGTTGGATTATTAGCTGACTCGTGCTGGCGGATAAACCTTGTTCGATCAGACACCTCCGAACATGCCCGTGGTTGCACACTCGCACTGCTTTGATATTTTCAGTATATCTACCGTCGTTTCAATGTCCTCCCAGTTTCAATTCAATCCGTGGCACAAGAAGAAAAGAAGTCCAAGAAATATCTCGTAAAATCTAAGGTATGTATGTTGCTCGTCCTTTTTCTCTTTAAGCATGAATTGTTCGTATTTGCAATGCTAGCAGCATGTGAAGTGTTTATTTCATGGCCTGAGAACGAAAATACTAGTAGTAATTAGCACTGTTTGACACTTGCTTAAGGTGCCAGCTTCGAATATTTTCTAAAGCGATGAAATGGAAGGATTGTCACGTTTATCATGGGACTACGCAAAAGTAGCATTTTGCTGACAGCAATAGCCGAGAATTTTATAGTACTGTAGCATTTCGTTTGTATGTGCGAAAAATTGTCCAAAAATTGATTAATTAGGCTTAAAATGTTCGTTTTGCGGAGTACAACAAAACTGTGTAATTAGTTTTTGATTTCATCTACATTTAGTACTCCATACATGTTATGACATTTTGATGTGACGGGGAATCTTCTTTTTACATAGTGAATTTGGGAGGAACTTTTTCATCTAAACAAGTCCTAGACCAAAGACTCTGGAGCGTCTGATGCAGCGGTAAATCTTAGAAAATGTGATTGTTCTCAAACTCAGTTTCATATCTCTTCACCAAAAGAAATCATTCCATTTCATATTCTTTCCAAATCCATCTCCACTCTTTTTTCACATTGCTGCCGTCGACGTCAGCCACGGGAAAAAAAGGGGCGGAAAGGTGGATCCAAGACCGCGCGCACCACCAGTCCACCCAGCGGTCACCTCCATGCGGGCCCACCCACCCGCAGGTTTTGTTGCCTTCCGCCGCTTGCTTCTTCATTTCTCCCCGTCCCCCGCGTGTGGGGCCCGCCCCCGGTGTTTGATCCGCGCCGTCCGTGGGGCGCCCAACCAACGGCCCAGCCCGCCGCGCCGTCCGTTTCCGCCCCTGCTATATAAAGCGGCCCATCCCCCCACACACCGCGCTCGCTTCTTCCCCGTCTCTCCTAGCCGCCACCGCCACCACCATTCCTCCCTCCTCTCCGCTTCCTTCCCGTTCGATTCGAGCCAGCCAGCCTCGCCGCGGGCTCCTGCTCCCGCCGAACAATCCAGAGCTAGAAGCGCCCTCCTGGATCTCGCGCCGCCCGCCTCGCTCGTTCCGAGATGGCGGTGGCGCTGCGCTTCCCGGGGATCGTGCGGGACTCTCCCGCCGCGCCCGCCAAGCTCGGGAGGGAGCAGGATCCCGTGTGCGCGAGCGCTAGGCCGGGGGCGCAATGCTGGAGGCGGAGGGGGTTGGTGGTGCGGTGCCAGACGGGCGCGGCGGCTGTTCTCAAGAATGACGAGGTGGCGGCGGCGGCGCACAAGGCCCGCACGGGCTTCACCGTCGTCATGAAGTTCGGCGGCTCCTCGGTCGCGTCGGCCGAGCGGATGAGGGAGGTGGCCGACCTCATCCTCAGCTTCCCCGAGGAGACGCCGGTCATTGTCCTCTCCGCCATGGGGAAAACCACCAATAACCTCCTGCTGGTACTTCCATTTTTAGGGAGCTCGGCGTCTCTGATTTTTTCTTTTTCTGCCAATTGTTTAGCTCAGAGTCGTAGCAGCTAAATGTTCGTGCGTGTTTCGTTGATTGTGTACGTAGGCTGGAGAGAAGGCGGTGAGCTGCGGCGCCCCCAAGGCGTCCGAAATCCCCGAGCTCGCAGTCATCAAGGACCTGCATCTTAGGTGCTTTTTTGGCTTTCCTCTTTGCTCATCTCTTATTGGTTTACCCTGCGCTCGACCATCACTGGTTCTGATCATTACTTATTTTGCTCTGGTATATATCAGGACGATTGATGAGCTTGGATTAGATAGGTCGGTTGTTTCAGGTATGTTGTTGCTGCTCTGCTATGCTCCTATCATAAACATTAATGTCTCAGGCTCTCAGCCATCCTCTTGCTCTATTTGGATTTTTTTTTGTTAGCTATACAAAGTGTCATCGTTCTCTCCATCTTGTGTGCAAAAGTTCAGTTTGATTAATAATTTCTGGTGGAGGTTGATTGCGCATGTACATCATTTATTTTATTTTTTGTATGGTGATGGAAGGCCAAGGTTGCTGTCAGCAATACAGACCATTTTCAGCCTCGCACCACTCTATTACGTTTACAACAGGGACATTTTGTTTATCTTATAGCAGCTCAATTCACCTTATTTGCCAGCCCCTTTGATTTACTTCATAAGCCTGCCAGTCTTTGCACCTGTTATTTTAGCTGGCAAGTTCTTTATTACTGTGACACCTCATCCTTTACTACTTCAGCTGCTGGTCATTATTGTGCCTTTTTTTTTCTTTCTGTTGGCTAATTCACCTTTTACCACTAGTTTGTCTTCTCATTGAAGTAACTTTCAGTAGCACTATCAAACAACTCCTTCATCAATGTTCATTTCAACAGGGCTATTGGATGAATTGGAGCAGCTTCTTAAAGGAGTTGCTATGATGAAAGAGCTGACTTTTAGGACAAGAGATTACCTTGTTTCCTTTGGTGAATGCATGTCTACAAGAATATTTGCTGCATATTTAAATAAACTTGGGAAAAAGGCACGCCAGGTATGTCAAATATTTGAGTACTTGCCTCTATCCGCGTCTTATATTTTTTTGTTTATTATTGGTTTTGGAACTGAAAGTTTAGATTCTAGTCAAACAATCAATTCTAATATGGTATGAGTGAATGTGACTAGTCAAGTTTGGACGGTCTGCTAGTCCTGGATGGTACTAGAACATATAACCTGCCACTGGCCACTTTATTTAACCTAAGGAAAGAGAAATAGACCCTTTTTAACCTAAATTTCCTGGACAATAGAGGGAAGTCAGCTTTTGATCCTAACAGGGGCACAATTAAGTGGAAATATGTCTCATATATAATACCATCCCTTCATGGTACTAAGATCAGATGGATTCC
Source organism: Echinochloa crus-galli (assembly GCA_900205405.1). Taxonomy (NCBI): domain Eukaryota; kingdom Viridiplantae; phylum Streptophyta; class Magnoliopsida; order Poales; family Poaceae; genus Echinochloa; species Echinochloa crus-galli. The sequence goes on from OAMR01000089.1 coordinate 2,802,041, forward strand.
CCTCTTATCTTTGTAGACTTGGTCCACAACTAAAAGCAACATCTTCAGCCCAACAATGTCGTAACTAATCGTTGACTTTTTTTCGGCAGTATGACGCATTTGATATTGGCTTCATAACCACTGATGATTTCACAAATGCGGATATTCTTGAAGTCACTTATCCTGCTGTTGCAAAGAGGCTGCATGGAGACTGGATGGATGACCCTGCCATTCCTATAGTCACTGGTTTTCTTGGGAAGGTATGTAGTTTAACATGATTCATGTTGAAGGTGAAATTTACTCTGTTCGGATCCATAATGACGCATTGATGTTCACCATTTCAGGGATGCAAATCATGTGCTGTCACCACTTTAGGCAGGGGTGGCAGTGACTTGACAGCTACAACCATTGGCAAGGCCTTGGGATTAAGAGAAATCCAGGTTTGTTTTCAATGTGGCAGATCTGTGCTTGGTATGGGTTAAGTTGTTCAAGGCTTTAGATACTATAGTAGTATTACTACAATCGATGCCTTCTTATATTTTTGTACAAGTTTTTCCCTCGCTGGTGAATCATGTTGACTAACACACTCCGTTGTTGTAAGCTGTTCAGATTCTTAATAAAAACTAAATCCCCTATAACTCCGTTGCTTTTTTGTTTGTTTGTTTAGGTTTGGAAGGATGTAGATGGTGTGTTGACGTGTGATCCTAATATTTATGCAAATGCAATACCCGTGCCATACTTGACTTTTGACGAGGCGGCTGAGCTTGCCTACTTTGGTGCACAGGTTTGTTTGTTACTATTCATTTATCAAATAAAATGTTGCCAACTCAAATCTTAATCCAAAAGATTTAGGTAACATGATCGTTCTGCTCTGCCTTTCCTTTCCTGTCTGTTTGCTGGTTTACGAGGTTGGCTGTATAGGTGGAAAATTTAAGGACTGATAACTTTGTTGTTATGTGTTTTGAATAACTTGTGAAACTTGCCTATCGTCAGGTTTTGCATCCCCAATCAATGCGGCCTGCTAGGGATGGTGATATACCTGTTAGAGTTAAGAACTCGTACAATCGTCATGCACCTGGTACTGTCATCACTAAAGCCAGAGATATGAGCAAGGTTTGTTGTGAGTAGATTATTTTCCTCCATGTGAAAATAATTCTTATTTCTACTCTCTGGAGTTTCTTGAAATAAACAGAGATAACTTGAGTAGAGCTTGACCATAAATTGTTTTTTCAGAGTATATTAACCAGCATTGTGCTGAAATCAAATGTTACCATGCTGGATATAGTAAGCACAAGAATGCTTGGCCAGTATGGTTTTCTAGCAAAGGTACATGTGCTGATGTGACTTTTGTTTGTTTGTTTCCATTATACCTTCTTGTTCACTTTATTATTTTTTATGCGCATGCAGGTCTTCTCAATATTCGAAGATTTGGGGATCTCTGTTGACTGCGTGGCTACTAGTGAAGTCAGCATATCTTTGACACTAGATCCATCAAAACTATGGAGTCGTGAATTGATCCAACAGGTAAGCATCTGAATAAGAAAATAGTCTTAGTTCAACCTTCAGCAAAACATGCAGCCAGTATTATAATAATATCCTGCTTGCAAATGTTTGAAGTTTTGAATTGCTTACTGAAACCTAAATATGTTCATTTTGTAACTCTGCTTGGATCAATATGGATTCTTGCTGGCTTCTGCTGGTTTTACTTTGCTGGTTTAGCATGGTGATTTTTCAGTTCAGTGATTAGTCGAAACTGCACTGTTTCCAAATTCTTGTGCACGATATGATTCTTTATGGCCATAAGTTCCTTATTACACTCCTGGTTCATTGATTTTTTTTATCATGATGTGTCAGGAACTTGATCATGTCGTTGAAGAGCTTGAAAAATTTGCGGTGGTTCATCTGCTTCAGCGTAGATCAATCATCTCCCTGATAGGAAATGTACAGAGGTCGTCACTGATTCTTGAAAAGGTTAGACATCCTCATGTTACTATTGGCAACATGACATCTAGTGATTCAGAACTTCCATGGTGGATTGTGCTTTAATTATTCTAGCAAATGGACATCGAAACATGAATGGCTGACACTTTTACTGCATGCCAGGCATTCAATGTTCTGCGACGGAATGGTGTTAACGTCCAGATGATCTCACAAGGGGCATCCAAGGTATCATCCCTCTTCATCATAATACAAAAATCAAGTTTTATGCAAATTCCATATAGTGCAATGATGCTGATTTTGTACTCAAGCAGGTGAACATTTCCTTGGTAGTCAATGACAGTGAGGCAAAACAGTGTATACAAGCCCTCCATTCAGCATTCTTTGAGAACGGCTTCATGTCAGAAGTCGAGGGAGCTGATGTTCCCCAGAACGGCGCCTCTCTGAACTCAAACGGTGCTATCTACGGAAACTAGTCGACTCCGCAACTGCATTCTCCTTAATTGGTGTGCCATTGATAGGTTAAATGGTGATTCATAGCTATTTATTTAGGTCCCCGAGTGGGTTCCTTGCTGTTGTAAGAGCTTATCAGGAACAGTTTGCATGGTATGTCATTGTTTACCATGCGATTGGTTGCTGCCAAGTAGGAACCAATGGTTTTGGGAATTTGCCAGTTGTGCAAAGCATCCCCATGCGTATATGTATAAGAGAGTTGTATTGTATTGAATATCAATATTATAAGAGAATTACATTGCACCCTTTGGGTGGTGATTAAACGTGTCTCTGTAGATTGAACCCAGCTGATTTACCATTATCAGACGCTCATGATGTGTAAGCTATTGTGATCTATGGTCTGTGTGACTTTGCCCACAGGCGTGTGGCCAGCAGGCAACTTTTCTCCACCTTCAAGCATATAAATAATACAGATGAGCTTGTATGTACCTAGATATGCGTAAGAGCGCAACAAACTGAAACATATACAGTGATGTGCTTATTGTCGCAGAACAAAATTACATATAGACAATGCTGCATATCCTTGAGCCCAGAGGCCACCCACAGCATGTGCTTATTGTCTGACTTGGAACATAAAGATTTGCAGCTACATCTCGGTTACAATATTCTCATCTTGATCTATGTATTGATATATGTCCATATGTTCAGAACTACCATATACATGAGCTACAAACTTCCATGGACAAAACTATTGGCTACGCCAGAACTAGCCTACTCAAACTTCTGTTCATTTTGTCTCTCGAGCTTCTGGATCAAGGCATTCTTTTCGTCTTCAGGGAGAGCATTGAACATGAAAACAGATTTGTCACCAATGTCGTCCTTAATGATCAGGAACAGAATGAAATTGTCAGATTCGACCGAGGACGATACCAGGGCCTTGTTTAGATCCCAAATTCCACTCCCAAATTTACTATGTAAAAAGAAGATTCCCCATCACATCAAAATGTCATAACATGTATGGAATACTAAATGTAGATGAAATTAAAAACTAATTACACAGTTTTGTTGTGCTCTGCGAGACGAATATTTTGAGCCTAATTAATCAATTTTTGGACAATTTTTTACAAATACAAACGAAATGCTACAGTGGCGCAATGATTACAAGTGACGTCATACTCCCAAATTCACCCACCCAATTCTAACATCTAAACAAGGCCTAGCTAGAAATGATGTTAAATACAAACACATCGTTAGAAGAGAATGTACCTTGATGGGCTGTTGGAACTTCCTTGCAGCGAAAATGGTGAAAAGAACCATCCACGCTCCCAAAAGGGCTGATTTTGTGCTGTTATCCATTAAACCAGACTGCATATGCGACCAGAAATAGTGTAAGATGAGTGACACAGTTTGGCTATTGTTCCTTGTTTTAAGGAGCAAGACAAAGACCAGCCGCAAACAGTTTGAAGTGGTGCTCTGAATTCTGAGTTACCAGATGTCCAAGAAGAAGACCGGGGATAACAAAGGTTAAGATGCCAGCTTCCAATTTCCCGTAGCAGAGACCTGTAGGTGCATTACTGTCAATATAATTCAGAAATCGGACTACACTGGGCAATTGGACTAGTCCAGATTCATGAGTGAAATGAAATGTAAGCTGTAGGGCATATGCTAACTACCAAATCAAGAGAACTAACTCTACATTTCCACCATCGATAAGCACAAAACAAGAGCAATTTTTACCTTCCTTGAAGACGAGACCTGTCAGGGCAGCAAACGTCGGGCCAACGAACCAGAGCGCGGCCGGATGCTCCATCACGTACAGCACCAGTCCCTCGTCCAGCGGCTGCGCGGCGACGAGGTATGTCCCGACGGACCCGAGGACCCCGACGACCCACAGCGCCTGGAGGAAGCGCTTGATTGGGGTGACGTAGATGTGGATCAGCACCAGCGATAGCCCCAGCCCCGCGGCGCCGGCGGCGTACAAGACGTCGATGCCCTGCCTGATGGCGTCCCCGGCGGCGTTCCCCTCCGGAAGGAACGCGGCGGAGGCCGCGGCCACGAAGGACGCCGCGGCGGTGACCAGCCCGGACCGGTACAGCAAGACCTGCGCTGCGGCAAGAGTAGTTTGGTTCAGTTTGCACTTTGCAGAGAGGAATAGTGATGCGGAATTGCTGATTCGTGTGTGTGTGGCTCAGAGTGTGTTCCTGTACCTCGCGGACGTCGGCGTCCTCGACGGTCCAGGGCCCGTAGACGCCGTTGTAGACGGTGGTCTGGTCGGCGAGCCCGGCGCCGGGGCGGTCACCGGCGGCCCTGAGCTTGGCGCCGCGGCGAGCGAGGGGGGCGAAGGAAGAAGGCGATGGATTCTTGAAGCTGGGGGCGAGGCTGGGGTGAGGTGGTAGCGACATACTCGGGTGGTGATTCTTTTCTTTTTTGATCGGAAGACATAACTACATTAGCCACCACGTCCAGGCAAATCGCCACAAACGAGTTCTTTTACAAACTCAGGGGCCTGACTCATATACATATCAGAGCCAGAAGCTAAAACTCTTACTCCATAGCTTGCTAAACAGTCAGCTACCTTATTACAAGATCTATTACATAGCGACACATAGCGACACAGTACATGACGTGAATTCCATTTGCATAAGATCCTGAATCTCACGCACCAGGCAACCAATAGTACTTCTATCAATTCCTATGGAGCAGAGAGCCGATGCCAAGATAGAAGCATCTGTTTTTAAAATGATGTGTGTCATTCCAAGTAAAGCAGCCTGTTGAATAGCTCTGAGTACACAGCTACTGCTTCAATATGGATTGCCGATGCTGCACAACTAATTTTACCAGCCCCAGCCAACAAAACATTGCCTTCACTATCCCTCACCACAAAGCCCCAACCTCCGGTTCTGGTGTTCTGCTCATATGCACCATCAGTGTTGATCTTATAGAAGTTTTCAGGAGGAGGCTTCCATGTTTGAATGGTAGGAGAATGAGATTTCTTATCATTAACTTCTAATTTTTGAAATTGAAGCATGAAAAAATTTACTGAACCTTCAATTTCAGTAGCACTCTGCAATCTCCCACCATCATTTACTTTGTTTCTTGCCGACCACCATCTCCATAAGAACACAATAACCTTCAATTGTTTGCTCTTCTCTAGCTCCCATATCCTATTAACAGTTTCCTTCCCCGACTGGCAATTCAACAAATCAACTCTGATATCTTCCATATTCATGAAACGCCAACATTTCTTAACATACTTACACTTGAAAAATATATGCCCACAATCTTCATCAAGCCTATTACAAATCGGGCATATTGTGTCTAGCTGCACACCTCGTCTTGCCACATTTCTCCTTACTGGAAGGCTGTTATGGGCTAATCTCCAAATAAACATCTTAACTTTGTTGGGGACATTTAGTTCCCATATTTTCAACCAATTAAACTGACCCACGAAAGTGCCATGCAGGCCAATCCTCCATTTGCTCATTAATCGGAATCCGGAGAATTTCTGCAGCGTCTTCTGGCCAAAAGGAATCATGGATTAGCTGTTCATCCCATTCACCTGTAACTGGATTAATGAGTTCATTCACCTTAGTCAGCAGAGAAGCTCCTCTTGGAGTGGTTGGTTTTCTTGTATTGCCTTTGGGCAACCATGGATCCTCCCAAATTCTTACAGTTTCACCATTACCAATTCGCCAAATAATGCCTTCTTTCAACAATTCAACCCCTCTCAAAATGCTCCGCCATGCATATGAACTACCAGACCGAGGTGAACAATGGAGGATATCTGAGTGTGGGAAGTATCTGGACTTTAGAACTTGTCCACATAATGTGTTAGGGCTGGTAAGCAATCTCCATGCTTGTCGACTAAGCATGGCCAAATTAAATGAATCCAAATCCCTAAAACCAAGGCCTCCATTTTTCTTTGTCCTGGTGAGCTTTTCCCAACTAAGCCAATGAATTTTATTCACTTTGTCCTGTTGACTCCACCAGTACCTTCCAATAATGGTACTTAGATCATCACACAGACCTTTAGTAAGATAAAAACAAGACATTGCATATGTAGGAATGGACTGCGCCACAGCTTTTATTAATATTTCCTTTCCTGCTTTTGAAAGAAGTTTCTCCTGCCATCCCTGAATCCTGCTCCATATCTTCTTCTTGATATATTCAAAGGATTTTTTCTTTGATTTCCCAATATAGACAGGTAACCCAAAATACTTTCCACTACTAGCTTCATTTTTGATAAACAGACTTGATCTTATCTGCTCCCTCACTTGTCCAGAGGCTCTTTCATACACCTCCAAGATATGTTTGAGCTCATGTGCATCACTTGTTCTTGCTCTCATTAGAATTAAAGAATCATCAGCAAATAGCAAATGGTTAACTCTTGGTGCTCCTCACATATTTGTATCCCCTCAATTTTTCGCTCTTGTTCTGCTTTTTGCAATAATGCCGATAAGCCTTCTGCACAAATAATAAACAAATAAGGTGAGAGGGGATCACCTTGTCTTAAACCTCGTTGAGGGAATATTCGTTGAGTGTATGAGCCATTGACTTTAATTTTGTAAGAAACTGAGGTAACACATTTCATAATAAGATGCACCCATCTCTCATGGAAACCCAGCTTCCTCATCATTCTCTCCAAAAACACCCACTCCACTCTATCATAAGCCTTACTCATGTCTAGTTTCAAAGCAGCCAGCCCCCGTCCACCCTTTCTTCTAGAATTTATATGATGTACAATTTCATAAGCCAACAAAACATTATCCGTGATTAATCTTCGTGGGACGAAGGCGCTTTGAGAAATGGAAATAATATTAGGTAGGACCTTCTTTAATCTATTAGCAAGAACTTTTGAAATAAGCTTATAAAGCACATTGCACAAACTAATAGGTCTCAGGTCTTTAAGCATTTGTGGCGAGTCAGATTTGGGAATCAACACAATAATAGTATCGTTCCAGCCCTCCGGCATTGACCCCCCATTAAGGACAGCAAACACCTCTTGTTTCACCCTTTCTCCAATCAATGACCAGAACTTCTTGTAAAAAATAGAGGGCATACCATCAGCTCCTGGAGCTTTCAAATCACCTATGCTGTTAAGGGCAGTCCAAATTTCATCTCCAGTAAAAGGTCTTAGTAAAGCTTCATTCATATCTCGTGTGACTCTATGGTCAACACAATCCAGTACCTCATCAAATGGAGTACCTGCGCATGACAAAAACAACTGTTGATATTGATTAGCAATAAAATTCTTCAGTTGGTCGCCTGCCACCACATCACCCTCTTCCGTCCTCAGCTTTCGTATACAATTCTTCCTTTTTCGTTTAGAGGCAAAGGCATGGAAAAATCCAGTATTCCGGTCTCCTTTCATCAACCATGTGTTATGAGCTCGCTGCTTCCAATAAACATTTTGTTGGTCAAGCAGGCGTTCGAGCTTATAGCACAACAAATGTTCCCGGTTTACTGATTCTTGAGATATACTCCTCCGCCTACACTTCTCCAACTCCCTTTTCACTCTGTTAATTCTCTTCTCCAATTCTCCTAACACATTTCTATCCCACTGCCAAAGCTCACCCAGCACCTTTTTTTGCATTTCCACCAAATTATTACTCCCTTCTTCCATGGCTCTCCCCCATGCTTCTATCACCCGTGCCTCACATTCATCTTCCTGAAGCCATTTAGCTTCAAATTTTGGAAAAATCTCTACATGATCACACCATTCTGTACTATCTTTATTTCCCACATCAATTATGATCGGTCTGTGATCTGAATGCCTGGGATCCCCATTAGTTACCTTCACCAAAGGAAATAAGCATCTCCAAGTAGTATTCGCAAACTGCTCGATCAAGTCTTTCCTTTGTAAAACTGGCAGCCATATGGTGATTATTCCGCCAAGTAAAAGGATCTCCGACAAAGCCCAAATCATGCAGACCACAATCCTCCAAAGCTAATCTGAATTTACGCATACTTGATTTCGACCGTGGGGCACCACCCTCCTTTTCACAGCCAAACAGAATTTCATTAAAATCACCACTACAAAGCCATGGCAAATCAGATTTTTCCTTAAGAATGCGTAACATCTCCCACGTATTATCCTTCTCCTCAGTTTTTGATTCTCCATAAAAACCAGTAAATCTCCACTCCGAACTATCCTCTTCCGTTATAACAGTGTCAATATGATATTTGGAAAGACTCTTCACTCCCACATCAATACCTCTTCTCCAGAACAGAGCTAATCCACCACTTGCTCCCTCACTATCCATCGTGACCATATTTGGCATTTCCAGTTTCCATCTCAACCACTCCATCCATTTTCCATCATGCTTAGTTTCTGATAGGAAAAGGATATCTGGGGCCTCCCGCTTCTGGACATCCAGAAGCCCACAAATTGCCGGGCCATTCCCCAATCCCCGGCAATTCCATGTTATTAGCCTCATTTTTGTACGCGAGGCTGCTCTGGCAGCCCCGCGTTTTCTATTTTCAACTTCTTAGCTCCCTCATTAGGCTCGCTGTCACCCATCCTTTCTTGAACATTATTTTCCTCTGGTAGTACTAGCACAAGGGCCATGGTTGCATCCTTAGAGACTTCCATGGAATTTTCCTTCACTTCAACTAGATTATTCATAAGCAGACTCTCATCAGATTTACGTTTTTTAGCAAGAAGGGTTGTTTGCTTCGGGTGGTGATTCTTGAGGCTCTTGTGCGACGGCGATGCGATATTTCCAGCAGGGGAGGGGAGCGTTCGTTTCCGGTGACGGTGAGTGGCCGGGGGCACGCGGCGAGGCCTCACGGCAAATGCCGCGGGAGGGCCGGATTCTTTGGGCCCATGGACGGTGATGGGCTCGGACAGGTATGTTGAGCGCCGAGCCCAAGGGAAAATGGAGGTTGAAGCGATTGGACTTGTAGTCTAATGGTAGGACGGTCCAGTAGGACGCGGTTTAGGGTTTAGGGTTAGGGTTTAGGGTTTAGGGTTCAAATCTTGGTGCTCGCACCTTTTCCTGGAATTTACCAGGATTTACCGGCGCTATGCGTTAAGTGGTAAGCGGCGTTCCCGTCGACAACGAGGTGCCAATGGTGACTTCGGGAATCTCTCTGTCGGTGCTCTGCTCAGTCCTTCGGAGGTGCTCATAGGGGTAGGGTTTGCGTACGTGTATTCATAGGGGTGAGTGTGTGTGCGTGTGTGAGCGTCTGCGTTGTACTGTGTAATCTCAAAAAAAAATGTATGTACAAAACTTCTCATAAAAAAACAAATGCATGTACAAAAATTAATACGAAGTCGTACTTGTTCATAAAAAATGTCTTAGGGTGTATTTTCTAGACTTCAACATGTCAAATCAACTACTTTTCTTTTCTTTGTAGATAAAATGTTTTAAATAGCACGCTTCTTCGAAGTTAGTCGCATGGTGATCGAAGTTATGGATTGTTTTAACCTAGCAAACTTCTGTAGTTTCCTTTCCCTTAGTACCTTTATAGGCCTATTTGTCTCCTTGAGCTTACGATAAGGGATAATTTTAGTTTTGAATTAAACAAAATCGTTTGAATTAAACAAAATCGAAAAAGTACCATTAGCAAGCACTGAGTCATCTGCAAATGGGGGCGTTCATATGTTAGTACGTTGCTGAACCTGGCAATTTCAGAGATCATGCTATGCCAGTTTGGAAGGCTATTGTTCAAACTAATTTTAGTAAACCCATATACATCGACTCTTAATGAACATCGAAGTTGTAAGTTGATTTTCTATTTGGACCAAACACCATGCTGATGGTTTGATTTTATGGCCTGAAGTTTGAACCACGAAAATGACACGTTAGATACAAAATTGCTGAAAATTAATATCTTGTTTTCATGGAATACAAATTATGAGGATATGGAATACATATTACAAGGATGAAAATATACATTATATTTTTTACAAAATACTTGATGTGGTCCTCCATCATCCCACATAATTTTTAAACTTATACATGGAAAAAAAGGGACAAATTTTATGAAACGGTAGATTAGATCAATCTTTAGAGGGTCATCCGTGTTAGAGTGGCGCAGCGGAATCCGGCCCGGCCCGCTGTACCCACGAGTCGGCGCCCCATCGAGCCCAGGTCCACCGGAGCCACAACCAACCAAGGCCTAGGCCTAACTCAACCCAAAAGACTAGTCTGATAGGTGAGGGCTGCCCCCGCCTTATATGTCATGCTCCACCCCCATCAATTTCCGATGTGGGACTAAACCTAACAATCTCCCCCATCACATATCGGGCCCAACTCTTCCATCACATACACCCATGTGATCTTCCAGAAGACGTTATCCTAGGCCCCGAGTCCAACTCTCCAGTCACAAATCGCCATGTGACCCTCCGGAGACGTTCACGGGCTCCCCCGTCACCATGTGACCCTGAGATTTTCCAGGTTTCCCGACCTTCGGCTCTGATACCACTTGTTAGAGTGGCGTAGCGGATTCCGGCCCGGCCCGCTATACGTACGAGCCGGCGCCCCATCAAGCCCAGGTCCACCGTCTGCATGCCTCTCCATCTGCAACACGCCCGTAGCCTGGATCTCATGCTCGAAGCCTGCGCGCCTTCCGCACATGATCACAATCCTGGCCGTGCCTAGGCCCACACTTTGCGTGCCCTAGCTGTGTGTCGCTTCTCCTTCGGCCGCCGCCGTCGACTCCAATCACGTAATCTGAGAACAAGCCACCTCCATAAACACGCCGAGTCTACCATGGCTTTTGCCACCGAAGTCGTCGTTCTCGTCCACGACGTCTTCCAGCCGCACCGTCGAACTTGGCCGTCACGTCTGACCGACCCCTATCGAACAGCAGCCAAACAGCTCAATCAGCCCCGATCTCCACGTTGGACGCATCCCGCTGATGTCTTGCTCATCGGATGGTTCGAGTCTCCTTCTCGAAGTGTCCGACTCCACCAATCGAATCATCGACCGCCACCATGCTCCACTTGCGCCATGTCCCTCCGTGACATTGTGCAACTCCGACGCGGTGTGGAAACATACTCATCGCACCTCTCCGAAGATCTTCACAGCTCTGGCTCTGGTACCACTTGTTAGATAAAACCGGCGCTAGCATCGAGATCCCGACGGATCGACTAGCACCATCGCAGCGGAAACAACAAGATCACAAACGCCATCACAAAGATCAACACGAGAATGACACCGAGGCACGATATTTTTAACGAGGTTCAGCCATGTGCCTACATCCTCGGGGCCTGACTACGGGCGCTCCTCCCCATAACAGCAGCTACACCGGCATCCGGGCACCACCGCGGCCACGCCGCCGTAACCAAAACATACACATATTCGACACAACTCTTCCATCACATACACCCACGTGATCTTCCAGAAGACGTTATCCTAGGCCCCGAGTCCAACTCTCTAGTCACAAATCGCCATGTGACCCTCCGGAGACGTTCACGGGCTCCCCCGTCACCATGTGACCCTGAGATTTTTCAGGTTTCCCGACCTTCGGCTCTGATACCACTTGTTAGAGTGGCGCAGCGGAATCCGGCCCGGCCCGCTGTACCCACGAGCCGGCGCCCCATCGAGCCCAGGTCCACCGGAGCCACAACCAACCAAGGTCTAGGCCTAACTCAACCCAAAAGACTAGTCTGATAGGTGAGGGCTGCCCCCGCCTTATATGTCATGCTCCACCCCCATTAATTTCCGATGTGGGACTAAACCTAACAATCCGACCTTTTGTCCATACTTAAGGGTAGTAATTTAGATTTTTTTCTTATTTTATTTGTATCTCTTGTGTGTTGGGCCCTGCTAAGCTGGAAAGAAAATTGGAGAAATTTGGACACAGGCAGCGAGGCCCAAATCAAAAACTTCTTGGAACATGGGCGCAGGATTTGCTGTAAGGCCTGCGTCGTAGTCGTCTTCTCTTTCCTGTGACATGCGCTGTGTTTAGTTCAAAAAAGCAGGAGAAAGTTTGGAAAAAATGTCATATTAGACACTGTAGCGTACTGTAGCACCTTTCATTTGTTTATGGTAAACATTGTCCTATCATGACCTAACTAGGCTCAAAAGATTCGTCTCGTCGTGTACATCAAAACCATGCAATTAGTTTTTTTATTTACCCACGTTTAGTGTTCCATACATTAAGAGAGAAATTTGATGTGATAGGTGGATAGTGAAGTTTGGAGAGAGAATTTTAGAAATTTTGGTGATGGGACGGGGAACTAAACACAGCCATCATGAAAAGAAAATGAAAGGGGGATAGAGAACTCCAGCAGCTGCGCGCCTGCGCCTGGCAGCAAGCGATTCCCACGGTAGAAAAGATTGCCGGCGGTTTTTTGCAATTCCGCGGGCCGGGTGCGGTACGGTTGGGCAGCATATGGTGTGAGCAGAGAGTACCTGACAACGCAGCAAGGACTGCAAGCAAGGTCCCGGCCGGAAGGGTGAATATCATCACACACTTGGTCCTTGCCTCAATGCCTCGTCCTCCATATCCACCGGACCACCTGCCACTGTTCATGCTAACTGCAGCTCCATCATCATCGTCGTCATGAGAGAGAGAGAGAGAGAGAGAGAGAGAGAGAGAGAGAGAGAGAGAGATCGGCTGAACGGTGCAGCAATCGCGATTGCTAGCTGGTCCTCCCCATAGCTTCCCTGGCAGAATTGCAAACTCAGTGAAGACCATTCTGAGGCAAAGTCACATGTAGTAAGTTTCATTCCATATTTCCATGCATGAGGCTGCAGTTACCGGGCAGTAATAACCTTATTGATACAAATATACACTGTACTGTGTACGTACTTATGCAGTACGTGCATGGAAGAGGCCGGATACAGAAACCATCTTTGTGTGCATTGCATATGCAGTTCGAGATGGAAAAAAAGTTACTAATTGAATTTACCTACTAGTGTTCATCATTTCGGTCTGACACGTACTCCGGTGTGTCTCGATCTCTACTGTATATATAGTGCCGTGTACGTATACGTAGTGTTCACATGCAGGTAGCGATAGATATATGCACGGTCGTCAATCGTCTCTGCTCGATCAGTAGTTCAGTACATGCATGTTCAATAGACATCATCATCAGATATTCAGATAGATGCATGATCGATAGAGATGGGATCGATCAGTGTTCAGTTTTTTGCTGCTGCAGCAGCAGGCGGGTCGGCGAGCTTGGGCTTGCCGCCGTACATCTCCGGCAGCTGTGCATCGTCGATGGCCTCCCTGAGCGTCTTGTCGAGGTCCTTGTCGGAGACGAAGACGAACTTCTTCTTGGTGTTGTCGTCGATGAAGGGGTAGACGATCTTCCAGGCCGCCATGAACACGTAGGGGACGTGGATGAGGAACACCCGCCCCAGCCTCTCCGGGTAGTAGTTCTGCATGATGTCGAGGCCGGCGAGGTATGCCCTGATGTCGCAGTTGGAGTAGCCCCAGCCCTTGAGGTCGGCGACGGCGGCGAACTTCTCCTGGCCGGCGGGGAGCCTGGCGACGGTGGCGTCGAGGACGTAGACGACGAAGCGCTTGAACTCGTCGAGGTCGCGGTTGGAGGGGTGGTGCCGGGCGCCGAAGCCGTAGATCATGGGCCGGCCGTGGCGGTCGTAGCCCTGCAGGTGGAGCTTCCCCTGGGAGAGCTCGTGCGCCACCTCGGACTCGGAGACGAAGCCGTTGGGCTTCGCCGATGGCTTCCATTTGAGGTACTTGAGCAGCATCGACGACGCCTTGCCGATGTTGTGGTCACGGGCGCGGAGGAACCGACGAAGCATGTAGTCATCCTCATCCTGCATGCAAGCAGATCATTTCGATCCATTTCATTTCATTTCATTTCGATAGATAGGTGAGCAGCAGTTTACCAAACTAAATTTGGTTGGCAATTCAGAATTCATTCATCAGGTCGTAATCAGTTTAGTTATTAGGTGTGATATATTGAGAGCGAATTATATCGACAGGTGCCGGAGTCGATGATATGGATCGCCACGAGGAAGGATCGGAGGGGCAACATTTATGGGGGGCTTTTCGGTGGCACGAGTGAGGCTGTGTTTAGTTCAAAAACAAAAAGGAAAAGTTTGGTGAAAATGTCACATCGAACACTGTAGCGTACTGTAGCACTTTTCGTTTGTTTGTGGTAAACATTGTCCTACCATGACCTAACTAGGCTCAAAAGAATCGTCTCATCGTGTACATCAAAACCATGTAATTAGTTTTTTTATTTACCTATGTTTAGTACTCCATGCATGAGGAAAGAGATTTGATGTGATAGGTGAATAGTGAAATTTGGAGAGAGAATTTTTGGGAAGTTTGGGGAACTAAACACAACCTGACGCTCTTGGCCGAAAATCAAATCGAAGCCCACACCCCCTCACTATCCACTTAACTGCACAACTACATATTTGTCTAGCTAGTGCTTACTACTACTCCTATGTGTGCCTATCATGCATCATAAATGTTTTGTATTCTAAATTGAATCAAGGTGTCTGATCATCAAGGGATGGATCGGAAGGTCATCGGTCAGTAAAAGTTAGGTGCACAGCCACAACCAATATCCATTTTCTTGAAAGGGACAAGAAACTGGAGAATTCTGTAACAGACAAACAATGCCACTTTTACCAGGTCTTAAACAAATTAGACCTGTCAGTTTCCCCTCGGTTTTATATTCACAAAATGACCCGCAAGTGAGTGAATGAATTTTGTAAAGCACATACTACTAGTCAGCCTTGTCCTGCTGCAGCCGTCCGATAATTGAAAATCAAAATCCATGGTGGCCAAGCGGAGGAAGGAAAGCAAGCGGTCCAATTCCAGCTGAGAGATGGACCCGGAACGGAACAGAAGAGCGGATCGATTGATCCCCTGGAGGCCTGGGCGACATTTATGGGGGCTTTTCTGCGCCACGAGTGATGTGTGGCCCAAATCAAATGGAAGCCCACACGCCCCCTCACCATCACTTCACTGCACAGCTACAGCTCGTTTGGTGCTTTACTACTACAGTAGCAGTACGGTGCAGTACTATATTGTGCACATTTTCCATCAGGCACTCTCATAATATTAATTAATACTATACTACTACACTACGTACTGCTGTGCGTGGCTGTCATGATAAATGCATTTGTAATTATGACTTGAATCAATGTGGGATACGCATCCCCGGATACCCTCGAGATAGAAGACCGAGTCCTAGTAGAACTATTCGGACAACTACTCTGTACTCCTACTAGGACTAGGACTCCCAATTGTAAACCGACTAGGATACTTGTCATGTATCCCTGCCCCCTGGGATATATAAAGGAGGGCAGGGGTCCCTAGTTCGGTAGATCCCTCCAGGATTATATAAGGCGGAGCAGGGACCCCTCCAACAGATATACGAAATACAATCAACCATACAGGACGTAGGGTATTACGCTATTTGCGGCCCGAACCTGTCTAAATTGTGTTGTTCGTGTACTTTCGTTCCTAGAACTCGGCGAGACCCACACAAATCTACTCCCTGGGGTATCCCCGGTTAGACGTGCTCGACATAATTCGTCGACACTTGGCGTCCACCGTGGGGCTCGCTCGTCAAAGTTCAACATTAGGCGCGATGGGATCAAACTTTATCATCAATCAACTTTCAAGAATACAAGATCAATCTACTCGTCGGTTTCCATCAGCAGAAGCTTGGCGTGTTTGCACGTCGGATCCAAAGTGGAGAAGAAGATTCTTTTTTGGATTCGGCGAATTCTACTCAGCATCGACGTTTCCTGTTGCACCAAATTCAAGGGAGTACAAATCGCCGAGCTCGAGTTCCATGCGGAGTCCGAGATATTTATCTCCTACTTCAAAAGCTGCAGCAGGGACTGTTCGAGAAGAACCAGGATACTATTTGCACGTATACATACGCACACATAGGAAGCGGCCAAAAGGAATCGCTGCGTGCGTACAAGAATCAAGATTATTAAAGAAATTTAATGCAAATATTACTACAAGCACACGGAGGACTGCCAGCAAGAGTTCAAGATCTCCGCTCGTACGACTACTTCGAATTGTCTCGACTAGTTAAAACTAGTCGGGATAAACTTCATCGACTCAGCGTACGACTACTTCAACTACTAAACTAGTCGAAAACGGCTACAACTTCATCAACAACTAGTCGGAATCGACTCCGACTAGTCGGCTTCATCGCCAACCGCCACGGCTTCGTCGACAATCGTCCGCGAACAAAGCTAAGTCTTATTTTTTATTTTTATTTATATTAATTTTGTCAGTTTGTTTAAATACATGCTTGGCCATGAGCCGACTTTTCTAAAAGAGTACATCCCTCAACAATAATAATTTTCGCCGATGGGTTTCAAGTCCATCGCGCGACTTCTCCAACAGGAGAAAAGTCCTAAACGACTACTTTTTTGCATACCATGCATATTTTTGTCGCATGTCGACTACATTATGCTTGTTGTCATCTCTTACTGATCAACGCCACTCAGTAGCATGCACCTTAATTCGTGAAGCTTCGGCTCCTTCGCAACACCTATGCACCTCGGGCTATGGTTAAGCGGGACCAAGTGTTTAAACGTAACAGGGCTACTACTTGAGTGGTTGAAAGTCTAACAAGAGCACGAGCGAAAACCTTTACATGCATTACAAGTGCTATTATTTGCTTTCCAAGCATTACAAATGCTATCATTTACTTTTTCATGATCGGATACTACTAATCCTATATATTTAAATTGCAGGGTTCACAGCTAGGTACTCACACCAGTGAGACTTGGTACCACTCCACCTCTTCATGACGCTGCGGAGCTGATCGAGTACTTATACTAATCGGTGCTCATATGCTGAGTACTTCAACTAGTCGCTTGAAGCTCGGGGGCTACACATCGCAAGCTAGCTAAGACATGGAGACGAGTACTGGCATCAGTCGATACTCGGATATCATATCATGTTTGCTACAGCAAACTAGTGGACATTAAACACGACCACGGGCAATGGTACTACAAGTACTCAACACAGAAGCTACTTTGAAGATTATGTTCTTGACCCTCGGACCGGATGTAAACATTCGCTTCGAGGCTCGGGGGCTATACTCAAGGGGTACACATTTTTCGTGCCTATTGTTCATCAATTCAAGACAAAGACTTGGAGATTTTTTCAAGACCCTCAACCTGATTATCCAAATCAACTCGAAGCTCGGGGGCTAAGCATATATGCTTCACCTTCGGTGAGCATATTAATTGAAGATTGAAGACTACTCGTCAGAGAAGATTTGAGCGTCTTGGACTTAGCTCCAACTACTCGAAGATGTTAAAGCAGATTCAAGACTTGAAGCAAAGGTGCAAGATGCTCGGGGGCTTGTGGGATACACATCCCCGGATACCCTCAAGATAGAAGACCGAGTCCTAGTAGAACTTCTCGGACAACTACTCTGTACTCCTACTAGGACTAGGACTCCTAATTGTAAACCGACTAGGATACTTGTCATGTAACCCTGCCCCCTGGGATATATAAAGGAGGGCAGGGGTCCCTAGTTCGGTAGATCCAGAGGGACCAACAGGTCCAACAAGCCTAACAGGCAAAGCACACCATCAAGACAATACAATCAGCCATACATGACGTAGGGTATTACGCTACTCGCGGCCCAAACCTGTCTAAATTGTGTTGTTCGTGCACCATCGTTCCTAGAACTAGGCGAGACCCACACAAATCTACTCCCTGGGATATCCCCGGTTAGACGTGCTCGACATAATTCGTCGTCAATCAAGGAATCAGTCAAGGGAAGGGATGGATGGATCATCACGGTAGTAAGTTGGGTGCACTAGCTGTCCATTCTATTGGCACGTAGTACAGGAAACTGGAGAATTCTGATGGAAGAAACAGGCGGACGACGGAGTTTTACCACCAGTTTGAATTCTGAAACAACCTGTCTGCAGTTTCCCCTCGGTTTCTTCATTATTTAGAAAAACACATAATAGTACTGTAGTGGTCAACCTTGGGCAGCTGCCGCGGTCCGGTCCACAAAACACGTGGTTTCTGGTTGGACAGTTGAGCAGCAACGGCAGGCGCCCATGGCAGAAGAAAGAAGAAAGAGGTCCATGGTGGGTGGCGAGGCGGAGCAAGAAGAAAGAGGTCCAATTCCAGCGGAAAACAACGGCGACGCATGCAGCTAGCTGTGGTTAGATGGGTAAGGTCAACCACTAATTAACCACCTGTATGTATGTACGTGTTGCAGGACGGGACGGAGCTGCCTGAAACGTAACCACCAAATACGGAGTAACAACCCGGCTCGGCTCCACCAGCAGCAAATGACCAAAGTGTGTCCGGCCGGTAATCAACGCCAAAAGCGACGGCCGGCCAACTATTTGCTGCCTGGGGGGCTAGCTGGGGCAGTACCAGCTGTGCAGAGCAGCACACGTACTGTCATGATATATGCTGCGATGCTAATGTACGTAATTCAAGCTATCTATCTACTAGTACGATCGAATTGGTACTAACCTGACGCTTTCTTAATACGGAGTATCTATGATTTGACTAAGTATTAGTAACAAGAATCAAGGGAAATTATCTAAGTAGTGCAGTATATAACAACAGTAAGATAAAACCACGTACGGCTAGTTATCTCCTCAACACTGCTGGATGATTTGGGGGTTTTGTTTGGCCCCTGAACTAACGCTGGCTGCATCTGTGACTGTGATGCGATGGGGGTTCACATGCGATTGTCGTCAACTCAGAGCAGAGGCCAAGCAGAGGTTCACATGAAAGGAAGGAAGGACGAACGAACCTTGCAGGCAGGGTCCTGCGCCTCGGTGACGGCCCTCAGCTCGGCGACCTGCTTCCACTCGGCGGCGTCGCCGTCCTTGTGGTGGTGGCCGCCGCCGTCGCCGTTGTTGGTCATCACAGCAGCAGCAGCAGCAGCTTGCTTGCAGTCGTCCATGGCAGCAGGAGCGGCCGATCTCGATCGCCGTCGACGGGAGCGGGAGAGCTGCGGGCTGGGAGGTTTGGTTTTATAACCTGCCCGCCCGCTCCCGCTGCTTATCAGAGCAGAGGAACGATCGAGCTGAGAGAGTCGGAAGAAAGAGGCCACGGCGGAGCGAACGCGGGTAGGGTCGGCCGGCCCGGGTGAAAACGAGAGATGCAGTTGGCTCGCCGGCTATTTATGGCACTGCCTGATTGATCTTTCTGGCTTAACTAACTGTACTAGTAATACTAGTTAGTATCCGATTTTGATTGATTTGATTGATTGGAGATCGATCTGGACAAGTCTGAAACTAAACGACTTTTTTTGAACGAACGACGTGGTTTACATATTTAGGCCTCGTTTAGATCCCAAATTATACTCCCAAATTTAATATGAAAAAGAAGATTTTTCATCACATCAAAATATCATAACATACATGGAGTATTGAATGTAGATAAAATCAAAAACTAGTTATATAGTTTTGTTGTGCTATGCGAGACGAACATTTTGAGCCTAATTAATTAATTTTTGGACAATTTTTTATAAATACAAACGAAATGCTACAGTGACGCAATGATTACGAAGTGACATCATACTCTCAAATCCACTCTCCTAAATTCAACATCTAAACAAGGCCTTAGTATCTATGTAACCTCTGACATTTTCCTTGATTTTAACCTGGGACTGGGTGTTGCAAACGACGAAAGGTATCGGCAGATGGAGACGCGCGCGTTTGGTTTGGTACTGGTACTACTACGGCAACCAACGGCTCCCATAAACACTGAGTAGTACGGTCGTTCCTCGGTCTCCCTTCCTCTTTTGACACGCGATGCATGCGGTGATACATACAGGGGTTAAAAAAAGAGTAAAATTGACGATGTACGCGATGTACGACTGGAGAGTTGCGCTAGCTGACATTAACGGCGAGGAGCCGACCGGCCACGTCCGGAAAAGAGCGCGGCCGAACTTGCGAGAAGCAAAAGTACGCGATTATTATGGTACTGTAATTTTATATAATTTTCTTGAGCACTTTAACATCGTTAAATGAAAAAACTCAAAACTAGAAAGTTGCAGATCTCATCGAGGGCTACAATTTTCATATAAAAATTATCTTCATCCGATGTCGTATCGAAGAGTTATGATTTTTCAAAAATTCAGCCAAAATAAATTAGAAAAGGGAAAAACAAAACCGGTTACTGTAGCAAATCCGGGTTGCACAGTGCCATGCAAAACCGGGATGACCTGCGGTGAACGGGTTCGCAAGTTGGAGGGCCTGGATGTCTGGTTTCTAAGTTCGTGGACCTATTTAACACAGCGCTGCAAGTTCATGTACCCACGGTGCATTTTACTCTTAAAAAAGAAGAAACTTTTTATCATGTATAGTGTTCCTTTCAAATTACTACTGTATGCATTATTGATTTTTTGTTCTTACAATGTTGACCATTTGTTTTGTTCAAAAAATTATATAAGAAATTTGTTTTGTTTATAACTTATTTCACCATCAAAGATACTATTTAAGTAGGTATAACTTACTATTTCGTATATTTTAACTAAACTTTTAAACAAAACGAATGGTTAAATATTATGATGAATATTAATTTAGAACGGAGGTAGTATCTGGCAAATATTTTTATGTTGCACCGCTATAGATATGAGTATTAGTAGCCGACACTGATACACGCATAAACAATAAGTAAGCCAGTGAATATATTTATAATATGGCTTGCTCAGTAGCGGTTACAGAGCAAACAGATCTATGGCTATTATCAGATAGAACAGAAGAAGATCCTTGATAGCGATGTATCTATGGCTATTATCAGATACGTATGCTATACGAGATATGCCCTCTCCTTGATGGCTGTATCAGAGTAACCGATCGAAGTAGATGATGTGTACGTGACGGCGCGTGAATACTGCAAGCATGGATTCGTGGGAAACCCTTTAGAGATTCGACCAGGAGTATAACTACGAGGCGAATGAAAAATCAAGAGATTTAGACAGGTTTGTACGGTGCGCTAAGAGGGTACACATATCTTGTGTTATAGTGACTAGCAAATATGTCCGTGCGTTGTTACGGATGTGACTTCGTGAGCGAAGGCACGCGAGAGCCATAAGCGTTGTCGATTCCACATTCCATGAGAAGCATGATAAAGAAGTTAAGATACCATTGGTGGACGTTGTACCCCGAACATTGAGCATGCGAAATTGACATCACACAATTTCTGAAATTGACATATTCAGCGAAATATGATACACTTTCGGTTTTGAGTATCCATTCTTTACTTTTTACTTTATAGTTCTTGACAATTTTTGATCCTAATCTGAAGAAGCCAAATAGGTCGAAAGGGACTTAGAAAAAGAATAGGATAGAAGTTTGCTAAGGTTAAAACAAATAATGTACGCCAGTCGCATCCTGGAGCGGGGAACTGCGTTTCCTATGTGTGGAGCGGTCATATTCATGGATGGTACAGGAGGAGACAGGAGATAGCTTGTGCGTACTAGAAGCCGCGACAAAGGCTCCTCTCATGACTGGAAAGGCGGCGAATACAGGCGGCGCCGCCGTGGCCACCGGACTCGACGCCAACGACATCCTCATGCGAAATTGGAAGCGCTCCGTGGTCACCGTGCCGTGTACCAATCAAGTCCGTCGTCTCTTTTTTATTCTCCAATCAAGTTTTGATTCGATGATTTTCCGTGCGTTGAAGTAGGAGTAGGATTAGAGTTTATTTATCGATTTGATTGATGTTGAATTGGATTCGCGATGGACACTGATGGGCAAGCAGAGGGTTAACGGGGTTGTGCACGGGTGTTTGGGATAAGGACTGCAAATTAATTTTAAAAAGTAATAAGGGTTTTCTACAAAATTATGACGTACCGCTGAATCAATTCTTACTTTATAATTAAAAAAAAGTAGAGATATGTTGCTTGTGATTGGGGTCTGGCCGTGTACGTATTCTCCTCTGATTGACCGAGACGACGCTTGATGATGGCCCCAACGCATGCAATGCAACGGCAGTGATCGGCCGGGCCGTCGGAGGCGAGCAAGGGTGTTGACACAGAAACGCGCCAACACACTCGAGATCTCGTAGAACACGTAGCAAGGCCGTCACCACGGCCAACACCCGGCCTCCCTCGGGAAACCGGTGAGACCGATTTACAGAACTTGATCAAGATTTTATTACTTGACTCGGCTTGACCATTAGCCTGAGCGTAGTATGGAGATGAATTAGGCAATTTAATCTTGTAGGATTCGGCAAATTCACGTACCTGTTTAGACATAAATGAAGTACCTTGATCCGCTGTTAAAGTTTTTGGCTGTCAACACATGCCCCCCTGCGTTTTTAGTGAACTTGAGAACTAAAAAGCAATATGCAAATAATTACAACTCAGGAACTAACATTTATTCTAAGGGCGATATAAAAAATCTATCGGCCATTAATCTTCATGCGTCTTGCCAAACACTTGGATAGAATTTCTTCAAATATCTTCCATAGATAGCTCTAGGCAAATGATCTCCTTGCAATGTCTCCAGCATATAAGAATTCCCAAAAATAACTTTGATAACTCTATATGGTCCTTCCCAACTTGGTGACCACTTACCGAACTTGTTGCTTTTTGTCCCAGTAGGCAAGATCGTCTTCCAAATAAACTCACCAATCTGAAAATATTTCCCTCGCATCTTCTTATTGTAAGCTTTAGCAACCCGAAGCTTGTCTTTTTCAATCTCCTTTAAAGCCTTCAATCGCTTGTCAGTTACTTCGTCAATATTGTCCATCATTAAATTATGATAATCAACACCATCAAGGTCATTTTGATTAGCCAACCTATAAGCGTCCAGATTCACCTCAACAGGTAAAACGGCCTCTTGACCATACACAAGCTCAAAAGGAGTAACTTTAGTAGCACCATGCCTAGATATGCGATGAGCCCATAATGCTTCGGATAATACTTCATGCCACCTCTTAGGATTTTCTTCTATCTTTTTCTTGATTAGTTTGATCAAAACTTTATTACTTGACTCGGCTTGACCATTAGCCTGAGCGTAGTGTGGAGATGAATTGAGCAATTTAATCTTATAGGATTCGGCAAATTCACGTACTTCTTTAGACATAAACGAAGTACCTTGATCCGTAGTCAAAGTTTGAGGAATACCGAATCTATGAATAATGTAATAAACTCAATTACCTCTCTATGTGTCATATTTTTCAATGGAATCGCTTCGGTCCACTTAGTAAAATAATCCGTAGCAACCAACACGAAACGATGTCTCTTTGATGATGGAGGATTAATTTGTCCAATAAAATCCAATCCCCACCCTCGGAACGGCCATGGCTTGATAATAGGATGCATCAATGCAGCAGGTACTAATTGTAAATCTCCAAATTTCTGACATTCTTCACATCCTTTATAATATTTGAAACAATCCACCATCATAGAAGGCCAATAAAAACCGGCTCGTCTAAGTAACCACTTCATCTTGGGAGCCGATTGATGTGTACCACAAAAGCCTTCATGAACTTCTCCCATAGCAACTTTGGCCTGATCCGAGTTCAAACACTTCAAAAGTAAATCTTCGGCAGTTCGACGATAAAGCTCATCGTCAAGCAATATATATTTAAACGATAATCGCCGAATATTTCTTGTTGCACCACGACCAGGGTCTTTCAAATAAGTAATAATAGGCTCTCTTCAGTCTTGATCTTCATCCTTGGAATTATTAGCATAATTCAAGGAATTTTTGCCGCTGTCTGGAGACGAAGCGGTCAGACTGGTTTCCAAACCGGTCAGACTGGTTCTGGCGGTCAGACCGGTTTGAGAAACCGGTTGGACCGGTTCGTCCAGAACCTGCACCTCGGCTTTTGATTGCATCGGTTTTTGAAGATAGAAATATTTCTTTGCAACAACATAACCAGATGTTTTCTGAGCCAGAGTATTAGCCTTGCCATTTTCCTCTCTTGGAATATTTTTGATAGTAAATTCATCAAAAGAAGCAATGATATCAAGGCATCTATCAAGATATGCATTTAGTAAACCATTATAACACTGGCATATCTTAGATACTTGCTGTACCACCAGGAGTGAATCACCAAAAGCTTCAACATGCTTTATTCCCATATCTTGCAAAAATTCCAAGATCAAAACCGGTCTGACCGGTTTGGCAAACCGGTC